>JAEIGP010000576.1:332500-417500 GCA_018904095.1 Zaprionus ghesquierei
TAGCGGGTATATTACAGTCGAGCACACTCGACTGTAGCTTTCTTACTTGTTTTTTTATTTGTTTTTATTACAAATACGGCAGGAAAATAAAATCTTCGAAAGATACCATCCACCGTCCGTAGATGGTATGCACGATTCATAACTCTCCAAGTAGAGTTACGCCTACGTACTAAACAAAAACCTCCGTATGCTCTCCAGTCCTTGCTTCGCTCACTGGTACTTCCAATCAAGGTATTACTTCGGTGAGCAGGATGTGGTCCCCGATCGCAATCCCTCTCTTGGTGCGTTGCTGCGTAACGCTCCTTCGTTAACTCTTTAGTCGCCTTTTACGACAAGCCGAGCCCGCTGAGGTGGTATTCTTGGTCCGCCACCACACGGGAGTGCTTCTTATCCAACGGGTCTGCTGGCCGTCTCATCGATGCGAACACGTTTCATCATGCCTATGATAATGCCATGAGCCCTCTCCCACACGGTTTTGTCCGCCAGTATATTGCGCATTAGACTTCTCGGGCTGAGCGGAGTTCCAGTAAGAGTCTCCAGTATCTCCCTCTCTGTACGAAACCTAGTGCAGTGCAGTAGGATATGTTCCGCTGTTTCGGCTGCGTCGCTGCAGAACAGGCACAGGGCTGAGTCCACATAGCGAAACCTGAAGAGGTAACCCCGGAAGCAACCATGGTCGGTGATGAACTTGGTCAAGTGATAGTCCAGCACTTTGTGTTCACACCCTGCCCACCCGGATAAATCTGGAATCAGCTGGTAGGTCCATCTCCCTTGTTGTGAGTATTGCCACCTAGTCTGCCACACTCCATAAAGCCATCTCGAGTCAGGTATTGGGCTTCTATCTCAAGATCGATCGGGAGGATGCCCGCAAGAACATGAGCTGCATCGTCCGATATTGTCCTAAATCCTCTTTTCAATCTAAGAGCCAGGGTCCGTGATACAGCACGCGCGTTGTCCAGGTAAGTCACTTTATTCGTGACACTCGTCCAGATGGGGGCAGCGTATAGAAGCGATGATTTCGCGACTGTCACTAACAGCCTCCTGGCCGGCATCCTGGGTCCACCTATATTTGGCATGAGTCTTGCCAGTGCTGCTGCTGTCATCGCTGCCTTCCTACTGGCGCATGCTCCTTGAATGATGCTTAGACTGCGCAGCGATGCTTAGACCGGCATTCTCCAGTCAGCTAATAGCTGAGCTAATCGCTGCATTGCTCTTGTCCTGTAGCTTCGGAATAGTTTTGGCTACCGCTGCTACTGCCACGTCGTCAGCAAAGCAGAGTAGCTACACTTCACTGGGCTTGCTGTGTGTGTGTGTGTGTGAGTGTGTGTGTGTGTGAGTGTGTGTGTGTGTGTGTGTGTGTGTGTGTGTGTGTGTGTGTGTGTGTGTGTGTGTGTGTGTGTGTGTGTGTGTGTGTGAGTGTGTGAGTGTGTGTGTGTGTGAGTGTGTGTGTGTGTGTGTGTGTGTGTGTGTGTGTGTGGTGTGTGAGTGTGTGTGTGTGTGTGTGTGTGTGTGTGTGTGTGTGTGTGTGTGTGTGTGTGTGTGTGTGTGTGTGTGTGCGTGTGTGTGTGTGTGTGTGTGTGTGTGTGTGTGTGTGTGTGTGTGTGTGTGTGTGTGTGTGTGTGCGTGTGTGCGTGTGTTGTGTGTTGTGTGTGTGTGTGTGTGTGTGTGTATGCTTGTTTGCATAGCCAAAGGCAAAAGCAAAATAACAATAATAGGAACAACAACAGTAACGACAACAATAAAAAAGCACGAAGAACATTCGTTTATCGATTTTATGCTATTTTTACCATAACAACATTTTCTTGTCTTTTCAAATGTATAACGACGATGACGACGATGTTGACGCTGACGCCGACGCCGGTGCCGGCACCAGTGGCAGTGGCAGCACCAGCGCGAGTGAGCAGCAACGTTGCTAAGAGCCCTTGGCAGCGTCCTGTGCTCTTCTTTGTTGTCGTCGTCGTCGTCGTCGGCGCTTTCACTTCCCTTTTTACGTTTTTTAACTTTTACAACAATTGCCACGTGCAGACGAGCTGCTGCTGATAGGACAATAACCAATTGGGAGCTTATAACTCGCACTCGCACTCGTACTCGCACGCTCTCTCCAACGTTTAATTGCGCGCTCTCGCTTACACTAAAAGGCTGGCGTGTTCGCAATCTTGCCGCAGCTGTTGTTGCTTATGTGTGCCCGTGTGTGCATGCGTGCGTGCGTGCGTGCGTGCGTGCGTGCTTGTGTGTGTATGTGCAAGCATGTAAGTTTTTGCATATGCGTGCGGTTTGTGTGAGTCGTAGAGCTTGTGCAGGGTAACAATATCTGCCGTAACGAGTAAAGGCATAATTCCAGTCGATTTCATATTTTAACGGATCTAATAAGATTGGAAGAACAGATGGTTTATTTTCCCCAATTGCGAATTATTGGCAAACCAGTAAACATATCGAATGTTTTAAGACTTGACATTTATCCTTGATATTGTCAATAGGTTTTATTATTGAAAATAAGAAAGAAAGGCTACTTTCGGCGTGCCAGCCGATTGGTCTATACCCTTGCAGTTACTCTAAATATTAAAAATTTCGCGATTGGTTCTATGGGAGCTTACGATGTATCTGTCCGATTTTAATAAAAATTTTCACATTTAACGGAAACATTTAAACAAAAATCACGAAAATTTCATAGCGATATCTTAAACAATAATATAATTCGACCGATAGATTCTGTGGGAGCTATACGCTATATCTGTCCAATATTGATTAAATTTCCACAGCAGGACATAGGTTATATGGCAGCTATACGATATAACGGCCCCATTCGGGTTACGACTTATTTACAACGTGCAGCAATAAAAAGCATATACACGTATACCAAGTTTCATCAAGATAACTCTAAAACTAAGAGACAAGTTTGCGTTGCAACAGACGGACGGGTAGACGGACATGGCTAGTTTGACTCGCCTATTGATGCTGATAAAGAATATACAGCTGTGTTCACAAAAATAGCAGGGCTCATTAGCTGCAACTTTAAACTTAATTTTGTATATCAAAAAGTAAATGAATGTTCACAAATTTAATTTTTTTTCAGTTTTGTGATTATTTTTAACAATAACAAATCAATTTATTGTTGAAAATGTTGTTAATTTTTTTTACATTATTAACTAAAACATAAAAGTGCTGTTTACAGCTGTTCATAAAAATAGCAGCGAGTAATGAAAACATGGGGATTAGTTGAAAAAAAACATTGTAGAACTTCATAAAACTATTTTAATTTGTTTGCTTGGGTTAGTACTTAGTCGTGTACCCATTATTATTTATTACGGCCTGGCATCTGCGAGGCATAGAATCCACCAAGTCCTGGCAGCGCTTGACAGGGATCCGCTTCCATGATTGTTGAACAACCTCCCAAAGCTGTGATCGAGATGTTGGATTTGCATTTGCAACATATCGTTTAACATCTCAGTGGCATTTCTCAATCGGCATAAGGCAACATAACATTTTCTAATATGTTAACATATACAGATCGATCCATGATCCCATCAATCATGAATATAGGACCTACTCCACGGTAAGAAAAACATGCCCATACCATAATACTTAATCCGCCGTGCTTAACTGTCTTCAAAGTGTACCTAGGATCGTGCTCTGTGTTAGGTGGACGTCTGACATATTGTCTGGAGCCCTTTCCACCAAATAACACAATTTTACTTTCGTCACTCCATAAAATATTTCGCCACTTTGTAACGGGCCAATTAAGGTGACTTTTGGCGAACTCCAAACGTGCTTTGACATGTCTGGTGGCTAGCAGTGGAACTTTTCGTGGATGGCACGCTTTAAGATTTTGTTCCTTAAGACGTCGCCGAATAGTAACGCCTCATTTTTTATCTTGCTGGACGACGCAAAAGGGTGCGCCCTGCTATATCGCACAATAGATCGGTCCTCATGAGGCGTGGTTTTACGTCGGAGACCACAATTTTCGGGCATTTCTTTAAAGTTTAAAGCATTATAAACCATTTTAGCAGAACATCCACAAATTTCCTGGATATCTTTATATGTTTTTCCCAGGTTTCTGAGCCGCACTATGATATTTCTTTTTTCAGGAGTGCAATGTTTGCTCCAGCCCACTAAGTTAAAAAATATTAATTTATTTTAGTGTTTTCTAATGTTAATAATAGTCACTAACACAAAACCACTTACTTTTTATCAATTAAAAGTCTAAAAAAATTTTTTTGCTTATCAAGATACGCACTGCTATTTAATTGAACAGCCAAAGACTGATGCTTCTAGCAAAAGGAGTTGTTCATTTGCTTAATTCTCGCAAATCTAACGGGTTTTTTTCGTTTTTTCCTTTTACACACTCCATTCTACAATAACAATGCGTACAAGTTGAAATATTCGTAACGGAACTTGAAAAAATCGCATTGCTTGATTGCATTTCTTGCACTGCTATTTTTGTGAACACAGCTGTATATACTTTATAGAGTCGGAGATGTCTCCTAAGGTGCGTTGCAAACTTCTGGCCAAAATATACCGGGTGCAAGAGTATAACGAGGAAACAATTTAAAAATGATTTTTAGACCATGGATTTTAAAAAAATACATGGTCTATTGTGTTTGTCGAAATGTGCGTAACAGGTAAAAGACGGCATCTGCGACCCCATAAAGGATATATATTCTTGCTCAGGATCACTAGCCGAGTCGATTAAGCCATGTCTGTCTGTCCGTCTGTATGAACGCCTATATCTCAGAAACTAACCGCCTATATCTAACTAACTAACTATATATATATATATGTATATATATATTGCAAAGTTAAAAAAAATAAAAGATTTGAAGTTCTTTTAATCACAATGACTTTATTTGTCCAAATCAAATTTTCAACTGATTGCCCTAAGCTGTCCCTAACAAGCTGATTGATATTGATTCACTGCACTAAATCACTACAAGAAGAGCGTGAGACGGTACTTGATTTCAATTGGGTTGAAACCACTTTTGTGCTAATTGGAACATGCTTACAGCGTTTCGTCAGCGTCGTCGTCGTTTGTGCTACGTTGTTTCTTAAGACGCAGTTATAAAGAAGCAAAGCTTCTTCATTCACTCCATTAAGACTGGCGCCCACAATATGTATAAGCCGACTTGTGCTTCTTCCTACTTTCCCGGAAACCTTTGCTGCCCCCACTTTCTCCTCATTTACCTAGTACTCCCCTCCCTCACCCATTCACCTGGAATAGTAATCCCACTTCCGGTGCTCGTTAGTTTTAGTAGTGGGTTTTCCAAGCAAAAAAACCCCCCAACTTTGTCAGATTGTTTTTTTTTTTTTTTCAAAACAAGGCGTTGACGTACCGCAGTGCGTTCCTGTTGTTGAACACCATTCTTACTCCCTCCTGGCTCCGCCGTTAGGCATTACAACAGGAGGGAGTATAGCCTTAAAGGCTTGCTTCTGTTGACCGGATCCGCTCCTATCGCCTCAGCTGCAGTATAACGCTACAGGCCATCGTGTTTACAGCATCCCATTTCTTCTGGGAGGCCACCATGTTCAACACTAGGTTGCCTGGTGTTGGTGTTTTTCCGAACGCCTCCTCCACCGCATATCTTTCCCTGTTAAATCCGGGGCACACGAACATGACGTGCTCGGTATCTTGCCACCGTGGTATTAGGCTTCCTTGGTGGACATTACCAGTATCGTGGTTCCTCATCGCCGCTACCCTTGACTCTACTAGTACGTCAAAGGGTGGCATGCTTGCGATCACATACGCCGCCTCACCCGAGATAGTTCGAAAGCCACATACTATCCTTAAGACGCACACTCTGTAGATCGCCCGAATCGCTCTTGTGTTCGTTTTCTTCGCTGTTGCTTTGGTCCATATAGTTGCACCATACAACGTGATGGACTGAACACCTGACGTCAGGAGTCGTCTCCTCAGCTGCTTCGGTCCCCTTGTGTTGGGCATGATTCTTGCCAGTGCCGTGCATGCTACTGCCGCTTTTCGTGCTACGTGAGACATGTGGTCCTTATAGCTGAGCCGATGATGCTAGCTGTCTCCACCCAATTTCGCGAGCTAATTAACACCGCCTCTGTTTTTTTGTGCTTGAGAGAGCCATGTTCGCGCCATCCTGATGGCTGAGTTGGCTATCACTTGGACTTCGTGCAGTTGCTTTGCTACGGCTACGATAGCCACGTCGTCCGCGAAGCCCACAATCTTCACTCCCCCTTGCAGGGCTAGCCTCAGAATTCCATCGTACATCAGGTTCCATAATGTTGGACCCAGTACTGATCCCTGTGAAACTCCACTGGAAACACGGTACGTCGACTTTCCTGCACTGGTCCTGTAGTGGAGCACTCTTCCCTCGAGGTAGCTTCGCATCATTCCTATCAGGTAACGGTTAATTCCCTTGGCGGTTAGTGAATCCATATTCCTGTCCCATCTGGCGGAATTAAAGGGGTTCCGGATATCGAGGGTGACCACAAGACAGTATTGTTTAGTCCCCCAGAGCCATCTCCTGCCCTCTATCGCTTTCTCTGCCAAGTCCGTAACCACTTGGATGGCCTGCGTAATGGACCGCGCCTTTCGAAAGTCGAATTGGAGTGGTGACAGGCCTCCACATTCGTCGATCGCTCTGCTGAGTGCTTTCCCAGCAGTGTCCAGCAGGCAGATTGGCCTGTAGGCGGATGGGTTCTCTGATAGTTTGCCTCCTTTTGGGATCCTGCTCCTGCCTCTTCCAGCGCTTGGGGAACTCTCCTTCTCTGATACATGCGTTGAACATGTCTGCAAGGTAACCAGGCTGCCGTTCCATGGCAATCCTAATTATGCCACTAGGAATTCCATCTGGGCCAGGGGCTTTTCCTGCCTTGATCCTCCGAGCGCTACTTGTCTTCCATGGTTACCTCATTGAATAGGCCTTCCATGTTGATGTGCTGGGTCCTTCCTGAGACCATGCTCTGGGAACAGGTGCCTTACAATTTCTTGCATTAGCGTCGGGCACGCTGGGGTCGGCGCTCTGAATGCGTGCAGTCTCTTCATGATCAGCTTATACGCCAGTCCCCAGGGACCTGCGTCTGCTTTGTCGCACAGCTCCAGAAAGCTTCTCCTCTTACTGCACTTTATTGAGCGTTTGACTTCTAGCCTCTTGACTCTGAGTAGCTCCATGAACGATTCTGTTCTCGGGTCGCTGCGTCTAAGAGCCCTTTGGTAAGCCCGTCTTGCTCGAAAGCAGTCAGCCCGTGCCCTGGGAATGTCATCATTCCACCAATGGACTGGGCGACGCTTGGCTGCCGTTCCAGTTTTGCGCATTGAGACATCACACCCTCTCACTATTTGCGTCATGAGCTGGTCGGCTCTGGCTGTGGCGTTGCCTCTGTCATTGAAATCGCCGAGTATACTCTCAAAGACCTCGATGTCGAGTGTATCCACTTTATAACGTCTTTTCTTTGGCATGAGCATCTGGTGTGCTCGCGTTCGGACCTCAATGACTATCGCCAGGTGGTCGCTGTGTGTATAGTCCTCCCACAGGGTCCAGATGGTGTTCGGTGCCAGGCTGCTAAAGGCAAATGTCAGGTCAATAATTGACCCAGCATTGCCCCTCGAGAAGGTGTGGCGGTCTCCATGGTTCAAGAGGACAACGTCAAGTGTAGACATTGCGTCCGTTACAGCCTGACCTCTGCTGTTGGTACTAGGGCACCCCCAGTCGGTGGCCTAGGCGTTAAAATCCCCGGCTATCAGGCATGGCGACTTGCCTCGTGCTTTTGCAACTGTCTAGGGCGCGCACGTAGCAATCCATGGGCATTGAGGATGCCAGGTAGACACTGTAGATGTACAGTCCGCACATCTTCGTGCGCACGAACCCTTCTTCTCGGACAAGGTAAGTGGGCTGCAGGCTGCCCGCAGCTGTGTTTGTGTGGAGCTTGCGTACTGGAGTTCATTATTCTAAATTGTAACATTTTTCTTGTTAACTTATCGCCTTCCAATTTAGTCTTGTCCTCAAGTGGTCTCTAGAAGTAGGTAATGTTGTTGAACTGAGGTAACTGATATTCTGCCGCGCTTACTTTCCCTGAACTAACTTTGGAATACAATTTGAATTACCTATATTAACAATTTGTTCTTATCGCATATTTTAATATATTCTATTGTTTTACAAGTTTGGGTAATGCTATAGGTGAGGTTTTCGAAAACAAAGATTTCTTGAAACTTTAAGTGTATAATTAAATTGGTTTTTAGACAATGGATTTAAAAAAAATACATGGTATATTATCTTTGTCGAAATGTGCGTAACAGGCAGAAGGAGGCATCTGCGACCCTATAAAGTATGTATATTCTTGCTCAGGATCACTAGCCGAGTCGATTCCGTCTGTATGAACGCCTATATCTCAGAAACTAAAAAAGCTAGAGCCAAACCAAATTTGATGACAACACTTATGTGAATCATACGCTGTAAAATTTTTATTAAAATTTGGGACACGCCTACTTCCGCCCCCGCAAATCGATAAACCGTATAGCAAGCACAATAATAAAGCTAGAGTATTCAATTTGGTTCCGATCGAATAATGAACATAAAAGTTATTCAACGTTTCATATAGATTTGCACTGAGCCCACTGCAAGCCAGCAAGCAGTGTCTTTTCTAAGCAGTGTTTTTATCAACTGCTTGGACTGCTTGGCGTCTAACTGAAAATAATATGTGTTGTTTATTATTTTTCTTTAAAAACACGTTTACCAATAACAGTTTTCCAAATCTGATTTTTTTCATATCCTTGAAAAATCCATGATCTTATACAGTCAACACTTGACTATAGCCGTTCTTACTTGTTTACTATGGGCTTTATGATAATGTTTTGGTATTGTATGGTTTCTAAACTTGGAATTTTTACAATATACAAAAGTGTTGTTTTATTGTGTAGAATTGAGACATCGAAAAACTCCATTATTTCTTTCATCGACATGTGGGATGGCATGTCATTTCTTTTAAAAAATTTTTCGATTTCAATTATCTCATCTTCATTTAATACAAGTCTGTTAACTACGTTTAGTCGTGCCCACTGAATGGTATATCTAATGTCAATAATTTCTTCTTTTAGAAGTCTAATCTGATTTGGATACCGAAGTGAGTTTATTTATTTTTTCTTGTAACTGTTTGTTGACAATGACCTGTTGGTTACTGTTGTCAATAAGTTTTTTTTAAGCTCTGCTCTATCATAACCAGGTCATCATGATCTAGACTACCCGCTATGTACTTCTAACCTGACCCTAGCCAATTTAAAGACCTAGATTTCCGAGTTTTGGGAAAGTCTGTAATTGTTTAAAATATATATATAGTTGTATTTATCTCATGGTGACGGGTAGCGTATAATGGACTGTATTTAAGTCTATTTTCCGTATGTTTATGTAAAATGTCTAAAGCGGTTTGGATTTGATCGAGGTTAATGGTGTGTATTAATTTGGTCGTTGAGGTTTGTAATTTTCCGATCCCCTTGGTTATCGTCAGTATCTGTGTGTGCGTATAGTTCGTAGGATTCATTGTTCTACCGACATCGTTCGTAATCCATAGTGATATCCTGAAAGTATGTATGTATGTGTGCGTGGGTGGGTGGGGGTCTTTGTGTGTGTCCTTATATAAAATCGTTAGCTTTATATATTGCAGAACATTTGTAAGAGTTTCAACCCGATACACATTCAGTTCTATTTCATTCAAACCCAGCACACTCAACACCACCCCCGCCCCCACCAACCCCCTCTCACATTCTCGAGCAACCCCCTTCCGACGACTTCTTCTGCTCAGCCATTTCAGTTGTGCGTGTGTGTGTGGGTGTGTGTGTGGGTGTGTGTGTGTGTGGGTGTGTGTGTGAATGTGTTTAAGCATTCCTAAACTGTGCTGTTTTTGTTGTTGTTATTGCTGTTCTTGTTGCTGCTGTTGCTTTTTGGCTTTCAATTTGTCAAGGTGAAACACACACACAGACACACGCACAGTCGTACTCGCATTGAGAGCGGGAGTGCTTTGCTCACACACATGCTTACACTATGCAAACACTCGTACACACAGAGACACATTCACGCACGCATAGGGCTTGCTCTTAGCCGAAACTTCGGCATAAGCCAAAACTCAACTGAGCCATGCCCACTTATTATATATGGTCCGCCCCAGGGGCCCCCAAATTGTTATTGCCGCAAAGTGTGTCTATTTTTAGACGAGCGAGCCGGAAATTTTTTCGACTCATACACACAGGCAGGCAGCCACACACCACACACACTCTCTCATTTGCTCGCACACATACACACAAGTGTCGTCTGCTATCACTCAAAACAAAGTAAACGACAAAGTGGGTCGAATTGTTTTATGTTGTTTTTATTGTAGACCCAACTGATAGGGCCAGAACATGGCTAACATGAACATAAACAAGTAAGAAAGCTACATTCGAGTGTGCTCGACTGTAATATACCCGCTACCCAGCTGCTCGTACATCAAAATTATTTGCAGAACAATAAAGAACGGCTACAATCATCTTTTGAACGTAAAAAGCCATGGACTTACAGTATTTATGCAAAGTCAAAATCTAAAATAAAAAAACAAGTAAAGAAAGCTACAGTCGAGCGCGCCCGACAGTAAAACACCATTCGCCCAGTTTTTAAACAAATTATCACACATTTAATTCCATCAAAAAAACGCTGCACAAGTTTAAATTAGATCTATTTTTGAATAGCGCCATCTACATGTGAAAACGGCATAGCTTTACACACGCTACGGCTGAAACGAAGCATCGTGACGATGACGTCACGACGCGCAGCACATCGCAAGTAGTGGAAGTACGGAAGTCCGATTGGATTGTAATTTGGAGACTAGATTTATATTGCAATTATTTATGTTCATACTAAAGCAGAAAGCTGTAACTTCAATACTTCTCCGGATAATCGAAAATTATCGATTTGCGTAGGCTGTGGGCGTGGCATCAAACATTAAAAATAAACTCGATCTACCTATGGTATACAGGAACCTCCATGTAAAATATGGTGTCTCTAGCTTTTGTAATAGCTGAGATCTAGACGTTCAAACGGACAGACAGACGGACATGGCTCAATCGACTCGGTGATCCTGAGTCAGAATATATATACTTTGTTGGGTCTGTCACGCCTCCTTCTGCCTGTTACATACATTTGCACAAACTTAGTATACCATTTTTAACCAATTTCAATGGTCGAATGGAAAAAAAAATTTTTTGTACACATTTAATTTTTGTTGCGGGCGGGACTCGTACCCGTAAATGCATAAAAATACTGTTCATTTTGCAGTCCACAACTTAACCCATTTCACCACCGTACACACACACACGATTCGGCACAATGCTGCAAGCAGCGCTGCCCGCTGTCAGCTATGGAAACATTAAGCTGAATAACTTCTGTGTTCATTATCCGATTGTTACCAGATCATCTAGCTAGCTAGCTATAGTTATCATATAAAACGAAAATGAACAATATGGCATCAAAATTGCGCTTGTAATACATTTTTTTCGATTTACGGGGGCGGAAGGGGCGTGGCCAAAATCCAAAATAAACTTGATCAGTGTGGAATAATAACACATTTTTTTCACCAAATTTGGTAGTTCTAGCTCTTATAATAGCTGAGATCTAGATTTTCACACGGACAGACTGACAGACGGACATGGCTATATCGACTCGGCCGTTGATCCTGAGCCAGAATATATATACTTTATGGGGTCGGAGGTGTCTCCTTCTGCCTGTTACATACATTTTCGGTTTGAACGAAGTTATAATACCCTTCTACTCTATGAGTAGCGGGTATAAATACGTAAAAACACACAAACACAATTGCCTGCCGACCAAGTTAATTACTTGCGGATTCCAAAGTAAAAAAATAAAAGATTTGAAGTTCAATTAAAAACAATGACTTTATTTGTCCAAATCCAATTTACAATTGATTACCCTAAGCTGTCCCTATCAAGATGTGATTCTTAGAATTCTGTTCAGTTGTTGTTGAGTTCATTATTCTAAATTGTAACATGTTTATTGTTAACTTTTCGCCCTCCAATTTATGCTTGTCCTCAAGCGGTCTCTAGAAGTAGCTGATATTGTGCCTCGGTCGAAGATTGCTTGCAGGTTGATGGTGCGAGGATCGCGGTGACCTTTGTTTCCATTCCAGGCGTGGGTCCTAGTAGTAATGTTATGCTCCTCTGCATTTGACTATAGGTGTGCAAGTCCAGGATGAGAATCAGGGCAATGCCAAGTGCTTCAAGTGATGGAACCTTAAGTCTCTCTTTTTCTTCTGCCCAAGAGGTGCTCTAGGGGTCAGGACTGTAGGTTCCAAGGTACTGAACCACTTGTTGTCGATAATCATCGAATTGTTGAAAGTTTAACAAGGTAGGTTCCCTCTAGATGAAGCTCCGTGTTGTTCCAGGTTACGTTTTCATCGTAGTCGTTTAGTAGGATGATTCCGTCGTCGACTTCTTATTTGGATACGTTGTCGGCATTGCTAAAACTACACAGTGCTTTCTTTCCCTGAATTAAATTAGAGTAACCACAGAAGTTATTCAGCTTAACGTTACACCATATTTCACATGAAGGTTCCATACAGGAACCTATGGTATACACCATAGGTAGATCGAGTTTATTTTCAATTTTTGACGCCACGCCCACCGCCCACGCAAATCGATTATCAGGAGAAGTATTGAAGTTACAGCTTTCTGCTTTGGTATGAACATAAATAATTGCAATATAAATTTATTTCCCAAATTACAATCCAATCGGACCATAAACACAGAAGTTATCCATGTTTCCGTTTTCCGTACTTCCACTGCTTGCGCCTGTGCTGCGCGTCGTAACGTCATCGTCACGATGCTTCGTTTCAGCCGTAGCGCGTGTAAAGCTATGCCGTTTTACATGTATTGGGTTGCCCAAAAAGTAATTGCTGATTTTCATATAGTCGGCGTTGACAAATTTTTTCAACGGCTTGTGACTCTGTAATTGCATTCTCTTGGTTTGTTTGGCAACCCAATAGATGGCGCTATTCAAAAATAGATCTAATTTAAACAATAGGTGGCGGATAAACTTGTGCAGAGTTTTTTGATGGAATTAAATGTGTGATAATTTGCTTCGAAACTGGGCGAATGGTATCTTACTGTTGGGCGCGCTCGACTGTAGCTTTCTTTACTTGTTTTATTTTTATTTTTTATTTAATTGTATGTTTAATTTTATTTTTTATTTAATTGTATGTTTAAGTTATGAGAATAAATAGCAACAACAACACGCATCATGCATTCAGACTTTGTTTTTGTCGTGCAAGACTTTCCGAATGGTCTCATAATGTAACTTTGGCAAAATTTGCGTAATGGCTTAATGGCCGAATGAAGAAGTGGTGGACCCCTTAGGTAATGGGTCCAAGGTTCGATTCCGCATGCATGCGTGTCATGGTGGGGGAGATCGAACTTTTCCAAAAAAAAGTTTTTGCCTCTCTTTTTGAGCTACCTTCTTATTGCTGCCCGCTGTAAATAAGTCGGAACGAGCCGGTACGGACCGATACATCGTATAGATGCCATAGAACCTATCGGTCGTTTTTTTTTTAACAAAATTTATCAAAAGTTAGAGTGCACTAGAACACTTTCCATTCAAGTATATAAATAAATATTAAAAGGGCACATATCGTATTTTACATACAGGTATTCAATTTATAGTCCTCAACAGGTAGAATTATTATTTTTACTGTTTAAGTGATAAATCTTGGATTTTTTTGGTACCTGAATACTAATTTTTATCTATTACAGTGAGTACTAAGTGTCGTTCGGTAGAGTAGATGTCAATGTGCAATATGTGACTGGGGTATTCTGGAATAGGGGTTTCTTGAAGTTCCGGATTTGTGGGTGATTTGCAAACTTTACATTGCTTGACTGAATGTATAATTTTTTGCTTTATTCTTGGAAAATAATACGTTTTTGCTAGCTGTTTTTGATTTTCTTTTTTTCCTCTTCAGTTTTGTCTGTCAAGTCTTCTATCCTGGACAGGGTAAATCGAGTTTTGATTGCTTTGAAGTGACTTGTATGTATATTTATTATATCTTCAGTCGTGTGAATTCCGTTAATTACGGAAGGGTTAAGACATTTTTTGAGGTCTCTTATTATATCGTCTTTAGTGTATTTGAGTCGGCATATTTCATGTCCATGGAAGGTGGGAAATGGGATGGTGAACTTGTAGTCGTATTTATCTGATTTGTAAAAGAATATTTGATTTATGAAAACATTTATTTACGGAAAAGGCGGTCTTTTCTGTATCACGAGGTTCTGATAGTTGCCTTCACATTTGTTTTTAGGTCAGTTTCTGGTTTGGGTCTGCGAACTAGTCGGAAATGACTTAATTTGCTTAGCTTGGCTTTTTGTGTGTCGGATAAATGTTCACGGCTTCGAATGTTTTTTCTTTGATGTCATAATATTTTTGCTGGTTTTTATCTTTGCCCCTAATTCGTTGAAACTATCATTGCCCAAAATGGCATCAAAAGATTTCAATGTGGGCAACAGGAAAAACTTTACTTTAACATCCTGAATATTAACAAGTAAGGAAAGTTACAGTCGAGCGCGCCCGACCGTAAGATACCATTTGACTAAATTCGTAGTTGCACTAACTAATTCTAACTCGCTTTCAAACACACATACAGACACACACACAAAGGCTAAAACGATACATGATGATATGCTGCAATGACGCGGGCAACGAAATTTTAAAAAACGTTTTCTTTAATAACTTCTGTATTTATTATCCGATCGGATTGTAACTTTGGGATTGATTACGTGTTCCAAAGCAGAAATCTAGAACCTAAATACTTTATTCAAAAATTATCTATTTGCGTGGATGGTAGGCGTGGCACTTCAAATTTAAAACAAACATCATCTGCGCATTTTTTTAGGAATCATCTTGCCAAATTTGGTGTCTGTAACTGTAATACTTTCCTTAATATTGGTAAATTATCCATTGCGTCGGCGGTGGGCGTGGCACCTCAAATTTGAAACAATCTTTATCTGCGCATGATTTATAGGAACCATCATGCCGAATTTGGTGTCTGTAACTGTAAGACTTTCCATAATATTAAAAAATTATCGATTTGCGTGGGCGTGGCACTCCAAATTTGAAATAAACTTGATCTGCGTATGGTATATATCATGTCAAATTTGGTGTCTCTTGCTTTTATAATAGCTGAGATTTCGACGTTCGTACAGACAGACGGACATGGCTGAATCGACTCGGCTGTTGATACTGAGCCATGGGGTCTGCCATGTCTCCTTCTGCCTGTGACATACTTTTGCACAAACTTAGTATACCATTTTTGACCATTTTTAATGGTCGAATGGTATAAAAAGGTTCGCTAACTTATGGTGTGTAACTACTGTGCTGCCGCCTACTGATATAGCATTGAAAGATGTTTTGTTCTGTATAGGGTTATTAAGGAATTTAGGTTGGATGTAGTCTCTGTTTGAACCGGTGTCTATAAGTATTCTAATAAATTTGCCATTCCTCATCTTGCATAAAAAATATATAGAAGAGATGAATTCTTTATTCTAAACAAGTAAGAACGGCTACATTCAAGTGTTGACTGTATAAGACCATGGATTTTGGAAAATCACGAAAAAAATCAGATTGAGAAAACTGTTATTGGTAAACGCGTTTTTCAAAAAAAAAAAACAAAACAAATATTCACTTAGAAGCAGTCCAAGCAGATGGAAAAAAACACTGCTTGGAAAAAACACTGCTTGCTTGCTTGCAGTGGGCGCAGTGCAAATCTATATGAAACGTTAAATAACTTTTATGTTCATTATCTGATCGGAACCAAATTTTCAGCGATCGTTAAGGTGGTGATTTTATCATACACCCCAAAGTGAATACTGTAGCTTTATTATTGCGCTTGCTATTCGATTTATCGATTTGCGGGGCGGAAGTAAGCGTGGCCCAAATTTTAATAAAAATTTCACAGCGTATTACGAGGGTCGTTTGATAAGACCGTGACTTTTTGTATTTGCCGCGCACCTGCTCTAAATACAACACTGCTCCTGTCAGCAGTTATCGATTAACAGCTGACTGTAAAATTTTGAGAAAGCTGCGTTTTTTGGTTTGCGTTTTATAGGCATTGAAAGCAGACGATCTCGTGAATTTTAACGAAAATGGAAAAAAGTGAATTTCGTGTGCTAATTAAGCATTATTTTTTGCGTAAAAAATCCATCACCGAAACCAAGGAAAGACTTGATAAATATTATGGGGACTCTGCACCATCAATTTCAATGGTTAAGAAATGGTTTACTGAGTTCCGTTGTGGTCGTACCAGTACAAGTGATGCCGAACGTTCAGGTCGCCCAAAAGAGGTCGTCATGCCAGAAATCGTCGACAAAATCCATGGAATGATATTGGATGATCGGAGAATGAAAGTGCGTGAGGTAGCTGAGGCTGTAGGCATCTCAACTGAACGGGTACATCACATTTTACATGAATATTTGGACATGAAAAAGCTTTCCGCGCGATGGGTGCCGCGATTGCTCACACACGACCATAAGCGCAACCGTGTGACCATTTCAAAGGAGTGTTTGGCGATGTTCAACCGCAATCCAAACGAATTTTTGCGCCGTTTCGTTACCGTAGACGAAACATGGATCCACCACACCACACCAGAGACCAAAGAACAATCAAGACAGTGGGTTTCTCCGGGTGAACGTGCACCAAAGAAGGCCAAGGTGGGTCTGTCGGCCAACAAGGTCATGGCCACAGTTTTTTGGGATGCACAAGGTATCATTCACATCGATTACCTTGAAAAGGGTAAAACGATCACCGGCGAATATTATTCAGAGCTTTTGGACAGATTCGATATTGATTTGAAGCAGAAACGACCGCATTTGGCGAAAAAAAAGTGCTGTTCCATCAGGACAATGCACGGGTGCACACGTGTGTAGTCAGCATGGCAAAATTTCATAAATTGGGCTACGAACTGCTACCCCATCCAGCATATTCTCCAGATTTAGCCCCCTGTGACTATTTTTTGTTTCCAAACATGAAGAAATGGCTCGGCGGTAAGAGATTCGGGTCAAATGAAGAGGTCATCACAGAAACAAACGACTATTTTGAGGGCCTTGAGAAAACCTATTATTTGGAAGGAATAAAAAAATTGGAAAAACGCTGGACTAAATGTATAGAGCTAAAAGGAGATTATGTTGAGAAATAAAACGCTTCTTTGACGAAAAAAATATATTTTATTCAAAAAGTCACGGACTTATCAAACGACCCTCGTACCCACATGAGTGGTGTCACCAAATTTGGTGGCTCTAGCTTTTTTATAGGCGTTCATAGAAACGGACAGACGGACATGACTCAATCGACTCGGCCAGTGATCATGAGCAAGAATATATATACTTTATGGAGACGCAGATGCCTCCTGCTGTCTGTTACGCACATTTCGACAAACCCAAAATAGTAACATGTATTTTTTTAAAATCCATGGTCTAAAAAAAATTTAATGCTTTGTCATCGTAGTAGTCGTAAGCGTCCGCTTCATCAGTCTGATCTATGTAATTATCCAGGTTATCGTCAAGGTTGTTGTAGTCCTCGTACTCTGCCAAAGCTTGTTCATACATAGTCCGTCATTGTCAATTGAGTCTCAGTGGGTTGCGTTTCGTTTTCTTCCGCTGTAACCTGTATATTAAAGTTCCTTTGTCGCTTCATCCCATTTGGCATTGGACCAGGTGGTCTTTTGCCTGGTTCAAAGCGCGTTCTGTTTATGTAGTTAACCATTCTGGTCTGAACACTGTGATCCACATTCATAGGCTCTGGACAAGGCAGTGGTTTTGGAGCCTGTGGCCTAGGTGGCGCTAATTGTGGTGGTGGCGGGAATTCTAAAATGGTCGAGGTACAGCTTTGCAAGCTGGTAACCGAAGTTATTAAAATTTTGTCGTGGTAAAACGGTCGGTGGCTGTTGTCCGATTTGGTAATATTGAGTTCTTGGAGGTGGAATTAGTGGTTGTCTATTAATAAATAAAGTACTGCGAGGACCAGGTAAAGGCTTTGAAGTCTGGTTCCTAGACAACACCTAGGCAACACTTATGTGAATCATACACTGTAAAATTTTTATTAAAATTTGGGCCCCGCCTACTTCTGCACCCGCAAATCGATAAACCGTATAGCGAGCGCAGTATAAAAGCTACAGTATTCACTTTGGGGTGTATGATAAAATCACCACCTTAACGATCGCTGAAAATTTGGTTCCGATCGGATAATGAACATAAAAGTTATTAAACGTTTCATATAGATTTCCACTGAGCCTACTGCAAGCCAGCAAGCAGTGTTTTTTCCAAGCAGTGTTTTTTCCAACTGCTTGGACTGGCGTCTAACTGAAAATTATATGTCTTGTTTATTATTTTTCTTTAAAAAACACGTTTACCAAAACCAGTTTTCTCAATCTGATTTTTTTCATAATATTAAACAATCCACGGTCTTATACAGTCAACACTTGATTGTAGCCGTTCTTACTTGTTTTTACTATATCCGGCACTCTCGCCTAAGTTTCCTGCATGTTCTGGGGCAATTACCTGGTCTGTTACGTTCGCGAATTCTTCCGGAGAATTGTGATGTCTCAACAAACCTGGCAATTGTTGTGCTAGGATTTCACTCAATGTTGCTGCTAATGCAGCTCGGTTTATATTTTCGACCATATTTCTATTATGTTCTTGTTCTTCCTGTCCTCTGATTCGTTATCTACAAGCTTCCGCACTAAGTATTGATGATCAGGTTATTCACGTTAGCCATAAAACACTAAGTGAATCCGAATTATGAATGGGTCGAATTTTAGATAAGTCAAGGGATCCAATGATGGAGCTTATTTCTTATTATGTGTGTAGTGAGTTAATAAGATGTTATGTTTTCTTAAAGATAATTCGTTTTTGTGTGTGTGTTTGAGTTTGTTGTTTGTTTGTTTTATATGTTTTATAACCAGAGGCTGGTTTTTCCTTTTACTTTAAAGGGTCCCTTGGGAATCGTAAAGTTGGAATCAATTATATAATATCACTTTTGTGATCTTTTTTGTTTGATTTATCGTTTTACGGTTTTTTATATAAATAGATATCCGTGTTTAGTCTACTTGTGTTTTTAGTTTTTTGTTAGTTTTCTTGGTTTTGTGTAATCTTACAGTACTAAGGGTAACTTCGATGATGTGGCTCCTCCTTCCGACGATCCGGATTTCATCCTTTTTGTTCCATGACTTCTAGGGATCCTGCGATGCGTACAGGGTTAAGGGGTGATCTGTGGCCCTGCCTACACTCCTTGGAGTCCACTGATGTGCAAATGAACAAGTTAAGTTCGATTTGCCAGAGTCGATTTGAACGAACGAAAAAATGTTTTAATTTTTTTTTTTTTGAGTTGCACGTTCACTTTCACTCGCGTTTAGACCGGTTGCAGCAAATGTAATTACTTGCCACCAACTTACAAGACATTTTGTTGTATCGTACGCGTACCGGTCCCTGCCTTGACGCCAGCTAATTACTTGCGGATTGCAAAGTAAAAAAAATAAAAGATTTGAAGTTTAATTAAAAACAATGACTTTATTTGTCCAAATCTAATTTACAACTGATTACCCTAAGCTGTCCCTAACAAGATGTGAGTCTTTGGCTGTGAGCTGCGCTGCCCTTGGTGGCAGAGGATCGACGTCGGCTTCGTAGCTTCCAATAGGCCAACCCATCGGCTGATGTTATGTTGGTCGAATTGGTGCAGTCTTCTTAGAATCACATGCATTGGTGTGAACGGAAGCAAGTGCCAATCAGATTCTTAGAATTCTGCTTGGCAGCTCGCCGCGTGTAGGAAATTATGCAAACGCTAAGCTTGCAAGTTGGAGCTTGCGTACTGGAGTTCATTATTCTAAATTCTAACATTTTTGTTGTTAACTTACTAACTGACAGACACACACATACTTGTCGCTTCAATTTCCAATTCCAAGCGCTGCCTCCTGCTCCCATCAAATAATTTATAATGCTTGTTGTAAACATGTGCTGTTTGTTTTTGTTGTTTCTGGTTTCTATGTCAAAAAAGAATTGACCTTGACGACGTGGACGACAACAATCCACGTTTTAATCTTCTTACTAACAGCTGACTGCAGTCGCCGTTGCCGTCGCAATCTCAGCAGACGCGTGAGCACACTTGCTTTCTGCTGTGCGCTTGCTCAATCTTTCTTCACATTTCCTCTTGAAAAAAAAAAAATTCGACACACACACATACACAGAAAAAGTTTGGCAAGATATCTTTGCATGCACCTGCATGCACATGCTTACGAGAATCACACACACACATTCACACACATGAATCAGTATTAGCTGCAGCTGTTGCTTAAGCAAGCGCGCACGCTCTCTTTTTGACACACTCTCTCGCCTGCTTGCACTCTCACGTGGTCGTGATCGCTCTTTCACGAGTCTTGTTCTGCTGTGTTGGTTATGCATGTCTTTACAAACACCTCGTGAGAGGCAGACTTAATAAAATCGCACATTTTTATCGATACTTTCATTGATAGCACATCGTATCGATGGTATCGCATGCATGGAAAACGCACACTTTTGAAGAAAAGAAAAACGAATGAAAAATAAATGCAATGCAATGCAACGTGCTACCACTTGTTGCAGACTTTCATTCACAGGGTGTCTTCATGTCGACTGCCTGCGCGCACAGTTCTCTGTTCAGTTTTTATGTGCGCGCCCCGAGCTGTGTTGAGTAGCTGTTGTTGTTGTTGCTATTGCTGATTCTGGGAATGTTGTTGCTGATTCTAAATTTAAACTCCCATAGCCATGCACGATTTATATATATAGAACAACAGGTCACGGCCTATTCGGTAAGCCTTTTGCATAAAAACACACACGCACAGAGGCACAGACAGGCAGCTACGCTCTTGTGTGTATGTGCATGTGTGGGCATGCATTTGGCTTGTTTGCTTCAGCATATTTTGCCATTGTTTTTGTTGCCTTTTGTTGCTTCTCTCTCGTTTGTGTTGCCATTGTTTCTATATATGTAAGTTAATAACTTGTGGATTACAAAGTAAAAAAAATAAAAGATTTGAAGTTTAATTTAAATGAATTTACAACAGAGATTACCCTAAGCTGTCCCTAACAAGCTGTGAGCTGCGCTGCCCTTGGTGGCAGAGGATCGAAGTCGGCTTCGTGGCTTCCAATAGGTCAACCCATCGGCTGATGTTATGTTAATCGAATTGGTGCAGTCTTCTTCGAATCACATGCATTGGTGGGAACGGAAGCAGGTGTGTGTGTGTGTATCGATTGACTCCTTGCCAGTTTATCAATGAGCATTTAGTACATTTAGCAACGGCGACGATGACAGCGCGTCGTCGTTTTGTAACGGAATATTTTCATTTCTGCGTTTATTTGTTGTGCGCCACACAAAAGCAAATCAAATTAGTTAGACCGCGCTAAAACGTGTAGCTGGCGGGTAGGCAGGCACAGCTGGGCGTCGAGCAGGTAGGGCGGCATGTGAAGGGGACGAGGTAAGAAAGAAGACGACAATGACAAGCGGAACTGGTCGCAGTTGGGTCTGCTGCCCCTGCTGTGTGGCCTCGTCGACGTCGTCACGTGCGCCCTGCGCTGCTTCGCCGTGCTGGTAGTAGAGAGCAGAGTGTGCGCGGTTATCAAAAAAAGCGCTCGGACCAGACCGGGCCGGGCCCATGTAATCGCTGTAAACTTGTGCAAAGTTACTAAAAATAGCTCCAGAGTCACACCATTATCAACACATACACATGCATTCTCTCTCTCACTCACTCGCACATACATGTAAGCAGAGCAAAGGGTCGGTTTGGTTTGCCTTGGTCGGTAATCGGCCTCGGGGGAAGGTGGTACAGACACATAGAGCGAGACTGACAGACGTGGGAAGGAGGCCGGAGCGAGAGGAAGCTAGTGCACAAAGCACATGTTAAATTTCGTTTTAGATGTATTTTTCAAAAGCGTCTGATAAGCGTGGCCTTATCTATATAATCAACTAATAGGCCTAACGCACACACGCACACATTTACAGACTGGAGGGAGTTAGAGAGAGAAAACTCGGCGCCTGCTAATGATATGTCGATAAGGCAATTGGGAGAGTAGGCGCAGCTAAAACGGTTAAACGTCTTAAAATTTCAGAAATGTGCGTTAGGAATGCGAAACAAGCCAAGGCAGAGGTCAAAAATATTAGTGTACACATTGTAGATACATATTTACATACATACATACATGCATGTACGTACATACATCAATAACAAGTAAGAAAGCTACATTCGAGTGTGCTCGACTGTAATATACCCGCTACCCAGCTGCTCGTACATCAAAATTATTTGCGAAACAATAAAGAACGGCTACAATCATATTTTGACCATAAAAGGCCATGAACTTACAACATTTAGGCAAAGTCAAAATCTAAAATAAACAAGTAAGAACGGCTACAGTCAAGTGTTGACTGTATAAGACCATGGATTTTTCAAGGTTATGAAAAAATCATATTTAGAAAACTTTTATTGGTAAACGTGTTTTTTAAAGAAAACTTATAAACAACACATATAATTTTTAGTTAGACGCAGTTGGCAAAAACACTGCTTGGAAAAAACTGCTTGCTTGCTTGTAGTGGGCGCAGTGAAAATCTATATGAAGCGTTAAATAACTTTTATGTTCATTATCCGATCGGAACCCAATAGACCATGTATTTTTTTAAAATTCATGGTCTAAAAAAATTTTTGCACACATTTAATTTTTGATGCGGGCGGGACTCGAACCTGTAAATGCATAATAGTACTTTTCGTTTTGCAGTCCACAACTTAACCCATTTCACCACCGTACACGCACACACTATTCGGCACAATGCTGCAGGGCTGCTTACAGTTATGGAAAACGTTAAGCTGAATAACTTCTGTGTTTATTATCCGATTGTTACCAAATTATCATATAAACCGAAAATGAACAATATGGCATCCAAATTGCGCTTGTAATCAATTTTTTTCGATTTACGGGGGCGTGGCCAAAATCCAAAATAAACTTGATCAGCCTGCAATAATAACACATTTTGTCACCAAATTTGGTAGTCCTAGCTCTTATAATAGCTGATATGTAGGTGTTTATACGAACAGACAGACAGACGGACATGGCCATATTGACTCGGCTGTTGATCCTGAGCCAGCATATATTGGGTTGCCCAGAAAGTAATTGCGGATTTTTCATATAGTCGGCGTTGACAAATTTTTTCAACGGCTTGTGACTCAGTAATTGCATTCTTTCTTTTGTCAGTTGTTAGCTCTTACTTTTGGCTTGCTTTAGAAAAAAAGTGCGCGAAATTTTGTTTACATTTGTTTGCTTGGCGTCAATTTTAATATGGAGCCCTTCTTTTGGTGGATATTAGCCTTTGAAGTGGTTTGAGCTGGTTCACAATGCTTGGACCATGATCGTTTTCGACTAACGTTGTCGTAAACAATCTATTTTTCATCTCCAGTTATGATTCGTTTTAAAAACGGATCGAATTCATTGCGTTTAAGGTGCATATCACAAGCGTTGATTCGGTGTGTTAAGAGAATTTCTTTCAATACATGTGGCACCCAAATATCAAGCTTTTTCACCAGTCCAAGACTTTTTATGTGATAATGAACGGTTGATTTTGGTATATTTAACTTCTCTCCTATCTCACGCTCAGTTACATGACGATCCAATTCGATTAATGCTTTGATTTGGTCATCATCAACTTCATTTGGCCGACCTGAACGTGGCTCATCTTTAAGTGAAAAATCTCCAGAACGGAATTTGCGAAACCAATTTTGACACTGACTTTCTTTTAAGGCTTCATCACCATACACATCTCGTAACTTTTTAGCAACCTGCTCCGCATTTTTTCCTTTACGGAAATAATTAAGTAAAATATGACGAAAATGCTCCTTTGTGGGCTCCATATTAAAATTAACGCCAAACAAACAAATGTAAAAATTTCGCGCACTTTTTTTCTAAAGCAAGCTAAAAGTAACAGCTGATAACTGGCAGAAGATAGAATGCAATTACAGAGTCACAAGCCGTTAAAAAAATTTGTCAACGCCGCCGACTATATGAAAATCAGCAATTACTTTTTGGGCAACCCAATATATACTTTATGGGGTCGGACATGTCTCCTTCTGCCTGTTACATACATTTTCGGTTTGAACAAAGTTATAATCCCCTTCTACTCTAAGAGTAGCGGGTATAAACAGGTTCATCCATCAATGTCCCCCAGATATCGCAAGAGCGGGAGGTTTATGCAATTTTCGGCTTGTTTGCCAAGCAATTATTCTCCAATCATGATATACATACATATGTACATATATATATAGGGCGCATAACATGCTGAATAGAGCTAATGCTTATGAGCTTTATCAGTTCGATGTAATACAAATCTAATGCGTAACTCTAAGCCGAATAATCGTCGGCTCTTTTAGTTTGAACTGGCTTAAAATTTAAACCAGCTTAATTAATGTTTATACCCGCTACTCATAGAGTAGAAGGGTATTATAACTTTGTTCAAACCGAAAATGTATGTAACAGGCAGAAGGAGACACCTCCGACCCCATAAAGGATATATATTCTGGCTCAGGATCAACAGCCGAGTCGACATAGCCATGTCCGTCTGTCCGTCTGTCTGTCTGTCCGTGTGCAACTCTAGATCTCAGCTATTATAAGAGCTAGAACTACCAAATTTGGTGACAGTATGTGTTATTACTGCACGCTGATCAAGTTTATTTTGGATTTTGGCCACGCCCCCTTCCGCCCCTGTAAATAAAACAAAATTGATTACTAGCGCAATTTTGATGCCATATTGTTCATTTTCGGTTTATATGATAACTATAGCTAGCCAGATGATCTCTGAAACTAACAATCGGATAATAAACACAGAAGTTATTCAGCTTAACGTTTTCCATAGCTGGAAGCAGCGCTGCCGGCAGCGCAAATTCTTTATTTGTACAGGAAATAACAAAAATGCCTTACAATGCAAATTTTTGCAGTTGTTGGATAACAGCGTCAGTAGCTCAGTGGAAAAGCGATGAACTCCTAAACCGACAGGCCCGTGGTTCGATTACCAGTTCATGCCGCTTAAGCTTTTTCTTTTTTTTTAAGAACTAATTCTTTAATTTTTGAATATGCATTAATTGGTGATCGTGCATTTTATTTAAAATTTTTTTAATGGCTCACAATGAACTTAGTTAACAAGTGGAGAAGTGACAGTCTCATAAATCAGCTGTGTGCGATTGTTAGAGCGCAGCTTTTTCTTATATTTTGTTATTTTTATTTTTTATTTAATTGTATGTTTAAGTTATGACACTAAATATCAACAAAAACACGCATCATGCTTTCAGACTTTGTTTTTGTCGTGCAAGAATTTCCGAATGGTCTCATAATGTAACTTTGTCAAAATTTGCGTAATGGCTAAATGACCGAATGGAGAAATGGTGGATGGTAATGGGTCCAAGGTTCAATTCCGCATGCATGCGTGTCATGGTGGGGGGGATCGAACTTTTCTTATTTTTTGCAATTAAAAGTTTTTGCCTTTCTTTTTACCTAGCTACCTTCATGAAACTTTGTATACATGTTTCTTATTGCTGCCCGCTGTAAATAAGTCGGAACGAGCCGGTACGGACCGATACATCGTATAGATGCAATAGAACCTATCGGTGGTTTTTGTAACAAAATTTATTAAAAGTTAGAGTGCTCTAGAACACTTTCCATTCAAGTATATAAAGAATTATTAAAAGGGCACATATCGTTTTTACATGCACGTATTCGATTTATAGTCTTCAACAGGTAGAATTATTATTTTTACTGTTTAAGTGGTAAATCTTGGATTTTTTTGGTACCTGAAAAAAAATTTATACGTTTTCAATACTTTTTACTCCTTTTGCCGGCAGCGCTGCTTCCAGCATTGTGCAGAATAGTGTGTACGTGTACGGTGGTGAAATGGGTTAAGTTGTGGACTGCATAACGAACAGAACTATTATGCATTTATGGGTTCGAGTCCCACCCGCATAAAAAATTAAATGTGTGCAAAAAATTATTTTTTTTTTATTTTAGATTTTGACTTTGGATAAATATTGTAAGTCCATGGCCTTTAACGGTCAAAATATGATTGTAGCCGTCCTTTATTGTCCCGCAAATAACTTTGATGTACGAGCAGCTGGGTAGCGGGTATATTACAGTCGAGCACACTCGAGTGTAGCTTTCTTACTTATTTACCATGGAATTATTAATATATTACTATATTACTTTCATCTTTTTTGTTCATGCCCAAGTACTGACTTGTACTGGTGATGATTTCGACAGTTTGATTCATTTACTCGAATGAAATTTGTCTATATCTGAACTACCTGTAAACGCTAACTACGACTGACAATAACAGAAAATGAAACATACTTAGGATTGTATGATTGAATAGTTTGAAAGGGTTCGGGTTTAAACAGCTTACCCGACCAATTATTTACTTGGGTGCAAGATGTTCACTTACAGTTTTATTAGACCATGAATTTAAAAAAAAATACATGGTATTTTGGGTTTGCCGAAATGTCCGTAACAGGCAGAATGAGGCATCTGCGACCCCATACACTGTATGTATACTCTGATTTTTTTAATGATCTTCAAAAATCCATGGTGTTATACAGTCAACACTTGACTGTGGCCGTTCTTACTTGTGTTTTCATTAGACAGATACTCGCACTTAGGTTGCTTTATTTTTAGATAAAAACACTTCACTTTAAAAATAGAGGACAATAAAATCGTAGCCGAGAAAATTTTGCGCGGTGCTTATTCCTTGTGCGGTCAACGCAACGAGCGCAGTTCACTGTGGAACACACCAGAAATAAAATATTTAACCGACGAAATAGTGCCCGGGTGTTTATTGCTTGTGTTTATTGTGCTCAAGTACAAGAATGACCAAGCCTCAAACTTGCTGCAAAGTCATAAATAAACCAGTTGACCATCAGTTAAACCATCTGAGGTCACAAAAATATGTGTGAATTGCTTAAAGAAATGATTACAATTTTTATAAAGATCGGACCGGTATATACCCTTTTTCAGTTATTTTTTCGGATTTGTACTTTAAAAATGTATGCTTTCACAGTTTTGTTTATACACGAAAACCTGTCAACATGCCCTTCATAAAAAAGCTGCCTACGATTTTACTTGTGTACATCTTACATGATTCGAGTAAGTCCAACAATACCTAAGTACTTTTATACCATTGCAGATGGTATATTAATTTTTGCCAAAAGTTTGCAACGTACCTTAGGCGACATCTCCGACCCTATAAAGTATATATATATTAGTATCGAACTAGCCACGTCCGTCTGTCCGTCTGTTGCAACGAAAACTAGTCTTTCAGTTTAAGAGCTATTTTGATGAAACTTGGTAAACAAGCTTTTTGTCGCTGCACGCTATAAATAAGTCGAAACGAGCCGGATCGGACCGATATATCGTATAGCTGCCATTGAACCTATCGGCCAATTATTGTAATTTTTCAAAATATCGCTGTAAAACTTTTCTGATATATGTATGTATGTCTAATAATGTCCATTAAGTGCTATGCGAGTTTTGTCAATATCGGACCGATATATCGTAAAGCTGCCATAGAACCTAATATGCGGGGTAACTGCAATGGTATTAAACCTTCGGTGAGCCGAAGGTAACCTTTCTTTCTTGTTGGCTATACCGTAGCCTACTAGTAAGGCATACATAGCTATTGTATCAGGTAATCATAGAGTAGAAAGCTATTATAACTTTGTTCAAATCAAAAATGTGTGTAACAGGCAGAAGGAGACATCTCCGATCCCATAAAGTATATATATTCTGGCTCAGGATCAACAGCCAAGTCGATATAGCCATGTCCGTCTGTCCGCCTGTCCATCTGTCTGTCTGTATGAACACCTAGATCTCAGCTATTATAAGTACTAGGACTACCAAATTTGGTGACAATATGTGCTAGTATTGCACACAGATCAAGTTTATTTTGGACTACCAAATTTGGTGACAATATGTGCTAGTATTGCGCACTGATCAAGTTTATTTTGGATATTGACCACGCCCCCTTTCGCCCCCGTAAATCGATAAAAATGGATTACAGGCGCGATTTTGGTGTCATATTATTAATTTTCGGTTTATATGCTAACTATGGCTAGTCGCATAATCTCTGATTGATTTGGTAACAATCGGATAATAAACACAGAAGTTATTCAACTCAACGTTTTCCATAGCTGTAGCAGCGCTTTTATTATTTTAGATTTTGACTTTACATATTGTAAGTCCATGGTCTTTTTTAGTCAAAATATGATTGTAGCCGTTTTTTATTGTTTCGCAAATAATTTTGGTGTACGAGCAGCTGGGAAGCGGGTATATAACAGTCCAGTACACTCGACTATAGATTTCTTATTTGTTTAATATTGAATTTCGTGTATCTTGTTTATGTTGCAGATCTGCCACCGGAAGCAGGAAACGAAGAGCGAATTTTACACATAACGCCGGGCACGTTATCGCTGGACTTTAAGACACATCAAGCGGTTGATATAGATCAGCAGATTTTAGAGGTAAGCTTTAGATTATAAAACATACTAACTTGTCATCCTTGGCATATCTCTCTTTCAAATATATCTTTCTTATTTATTTAATCTTTCTATCGAGTTTTCATTTCAACCACCTGAGCTATTTCTTTCCTTTCTCTTCTTTCCTTCCTTATATCTTCTGTATTCTCTGTCTTCTTTTGCAAATGCGTCTTTATTGTCCAGTCGATATGGCAAATAGATCTCTGTCTACATCGTATTTACTACATGACCTGCTCTTGCTCCAGTCACTTGTCTTTATCTCTCTGCCCCTGCTACATAAATTCTACCTTTTCCCTCCCGTGTCGTTGTTGTGGCATTTTTCCTTATTTTTCCCAGAGTCTTTTCTTACGATTTTCGCTTTATTCATAAAGCACACAGATGTATACACAAACTTCCAGTGGGTTTGCCACCAGTTTCATCGAACTCAGCTCCACCTTTTCCATCATGGCTGAAGTTATATATATAGCATATTGGATGATTGAGTAATCGCCTAAATATTGCAAGAGCTTAGACTTGAAATAATAAAAAAAAGAGAAAGATATAAATTCCAAAAGATTACATAGGTACTTTGATTGAGTATATTATATGATCATTTAATACGGTAACACACTCTTTAGAGACTCAAAATGGAAACAGCAGGGTCATAGATTTACCCTAAGAACTTAAGATCAAATCTTAGATCCCTTTTAATATACGTAACAAGTAAAAAAGCCACAGTCGAGTGTGCTCGATTGTAATATACCCGATACCCAGCTGCTCGTACATTAAAAATATTTGCGGAACAATAAAGAACGGCTACAATCATATTTTGAC
The DNA here is from genome assembly GCA_018904095.1 of Zaprionus ghesquierei. Taxonomy (NCBI): domain Eukaryota; kingdom Metazoa; phylum Arthropoda; class Insecta; order Diptera; family Drosophilidae; genus Zaprionus; species Zaprionus ghesquierei. Next base: position 361,874 of record JAEIGP010000576.1, read on the forward strand.
CGTAAAAGGCCATGGACTTATTTATGCAAAGTCAAAATCTAAAATAAAAAAAAATTTTTGCACACATTTAATTTTTGATGAGAGCGGAACTCAAACCTGTAAATCCAAAATAGTACTGTTGGTTTTGCAGTCCACAACTTAACCCATTTCACCACCGAACACGCACACACTATTCGGCACAATGGAAAACGTTAAGCTGAATAACTTCTGTGTTTATTATCCGATTTTTACCAAATTTTCAGAGATATGGCATCAAAATTGCGCTTGTAATAATTTTTTTTTCTATTTATGGGGGCGGAAGGGTGCGTGGCCAAAATCCAAAATAAACTTGATCAGTGTGCAATACTAGCACATGTTGTCACCAAATTTGGTAGTTCTAGCTCTTATAATAGCTGAGATCGAGATTTTCACACGGACGGACAGACGGATATGGGTATATCGACTCGGCTGTTGATCTTGAGCCAGAATATATACACTTTATGGGGTCGGAGATGTCTCCTTCTGCCTGTTACATACATTTTCGGTTTGAACAAAGTTATAATACCCTTCTACTCTATGAGTAGTGGGTATAAAAACGTTCGAGAAGATGTCTGTATATCCTATAAACTGGAGCTATCCTAATCGAATGTTTCTAAGTATGTATGTAGCATAAAGAGTTTTTTAGAAGTGTCTCTAGAAGAGATTAGGTTATATACATTACAAACAAATTAAATATAGAATATTGCATATGAAATATTGACTATTTATTATAAATTAAAGAATACAGAAAAGAGAATATGATATACCCAATATAGAATAAAGAATACGGAAACCAGAGTATAGAATATAAAGTTAAGCAGGTGCAAAATAAAGTATTAATTAGAAAACTAGCTAAGAGGACCGACTAACGCATATAAAACATGACATACTTTATATATAATAACTACACTATGTTTTAATAGTTTTATCGTAGAGATGCCCTAAAGTTAAGGGCAGGTTAGTGCATGCCCAATTCGTTGCAGAGAGCAAATGCGGCGCGTTTCATGTTTTTCATTCTAGTTCTAAATATAACGCGTGTAAAACTTAATGGTTCTATATTTATTGTTTTCTCTACAAAAATATATACGAGTATTTTGCGCTTTAGTTTGTTTTTGTTTTCTTTTTTCTGCTTCTTCTTTTTCCTTTTTTAAATAAAACGGCGATTGTGCTAAAAATAATGTACAATGCGAGCCAACTCACACAGCGAGAGAGAGAGAGAGCGCGGCAGAGGCTAAGTTGGAGAGAGCAACAGCGGTGGGGGGGGGGGTGAGGGGAATGGTGGGTCAGTACAGTGTTGCTAGTCTAAGCGAGATGTTTGAGCAAAGCAAGGCGCTTCTTGTGCGTCCACTGCTAGTGCCCACTGTAGTGTAGTGTGGTAAGAACGTAAGACAGTCTAAGGAGAAAGAAAGGGTGGGGGGGGGGTCGTGGCAGCAACATATGAAACAGTCTCCACCTGCCACGCCCACAGCCCCGAGTACGCCCTTTTGCCTTGTTGCATACAATTTATAGCCAGGTTTTGTTTTTGGCCATTTGGGCAATAACTTTGTGCATTTTGCGAGTGTGTGTGTGTGTGTGTGTGTGTGTGTGTGTGTGTGTGTGTGTGTGTGTGTGTGTGTGTGTGTGTGTGTGTGTGTGTGTGTGTGTGTGTGTGTGTGTGTGTGTGTGTGTGTGTGTGTGTGTGTGATGTGTGTGCGATGTGTGTGCGATGTGTGTGCGATGTGTGTGCGATGTGTGTGTGTGTGCGATGTGTGTGCGATGTGTGTGCATGATGTGTGTGCGATGTGTGTGCGATGTGTGTGCGATGTGTGTGCGATGTGTGTGCGATGTGTGTGCGATGTGTGTGCGATGTGTGTGCGATGTGTGTGCGATGTGTGTGCGATGTGTGTGCGATGTGTGTGCGATGTGTGTGCGATGTGTGTGCGATGTGTGTGCGATGTGTGTGCGATGTGTGTGCGATGTGTGTGCGATGTGTGTGCGATGTGTGTGCGATGTGTGTGCGATGTGTGTGCGATGTGTGTGCGATGTGTGTGCGATGTGTGTGCGATGTGTGTGCGATGTGTGTGTGTGTGTGTGTGTGTGTGTGTGTGTGTGTGTGTGTGTATGTGAGATGTGTGTGTTTGTTTTTTTTTAGAAATCTTCGTATTTTTGGTTCAAGTGTTTTGCTGCTGCTTTTACCGCTGATGTTGCCGCAGCAGCGTCTTAACCCGCTCACACCCTGTTTGCTGCACCCCCACGCCTCCCTTTGTGCACCCTGTGAGCTGCTGCTGCTCTGCTCTGCTTGCCGTTTTGTTATTTTTATTTTTCCTTTACATTTATTTTTGTGCTTTATAAACTCTGTGTTTTATTTTTACAAAACACAAATAGAAAATACCAAAAGCGAGCGAGAGGGCGAGACAGCAGCAACACGGACACGGACACACTGAGCGGGAGAGAGAGAGAGAACAAGTGCGAGAGCGAGAGCTAATCATTGCTATATGTTTTATAGCAACATGACTGCTGGTCTCCCCCACCTCCTCCTCCTCTTCCCTTCCCCCCCCCATCCTTCTCTGCGCTTTGTTGTTTTATTTATAAGAATCTGTGGCACAAGCGAAATTGTAAATTGGCTAAAGAAAAAGGCTGACAGAGTGGGGAGGAGAGGGTAGAAAATCTAATTAAACTGAAAAGCACCAAAATGGGAACTTTTTTTAAATGACTTCACATTTTCAAATTAATTTGGGAAAGCAGCAACAACTGTGCAAAGCTAAAAAGAGTGAAAAAGAAAGAGAGAGATAGTAATTATAGTAATATGGGCGACTTTTCTATTTATATGGGGCGTGTCTGCGCTGTGTGTTTTACTCGTGACTGTGCGTGTGTGTGAAAATGTTGTCTTTGGCCCACGCTATAATTATAGCACAGGCCGTTTATAATTATAGCATTGGCTAGCAACTGGTGAAAAAGTTGTGCTAGGCAAATTTCGTGGGCGTGTAAAAGGGCAGAGAAGTAGACAGAGAGAGAAAGAGAGCGCAAGACAGTGGGGTGGGGGGTAGTATGTCAGGTCCAGTGGCAAGTTCTAGGAATTGCGATATAAACTATGTCTATTAATGTTTCTATGCCGTTTCTGCCGCTGCTGCTGACGTCGCGTCGCTGCCGCCACGCTGCACTGCGCGAACGCTTTAGTGAACGCCCGTTTGTGTGCCGCTGCGCTGACTACGATGCGAGCGAGAGAGCACAGCAGAACAGCAAGCGAGAGAGAGTAAAGAACGGGTGCGCGAGCCAGAGAGAGGGAAAGAGAGGGCACAATTTGTGTTTATATTTGATTTTTGCGCCACTTCGCTACTCGCTTTAGTGAAACTGAAATGAAAGCGTGTTCACAGAATGCCAAAGCCAAACGAAAACAGAAACGCAGCAGAAGCAGCATCGGCAGTCGAAGCAGCAGCGCAGTCAATGGCAGCAATTTAAATTGGAACGTCGCAGGCCAATTGGAATCGAAATAAACCAATTCAAGCTAACAATTCTAGCGGTGCGGTGCTGCTTGCCTTGCCTTGCCTCGTTGTGAAAAATCAAAGTTAATCAAAAATCATAAATAGCAAAGGAGAATTAGAAAACACACAAATGCACTATAGCAACACGAATTACACACAAATCTCTCTCTTAGTGTGTGCGCGTGTGTGCGAGAGAGAGGGAGAGAGGGTAAGCAAATAAATAAACAAATAAAAGCTAAAAACGGCGCGCATATTTCTACAGATTATTTATTAGTTTCGTTTTCGTGTAGTTTTCATTTCGTTTCTGCTGCTTTTTCGGTTTTGTTTCGATTTGTATATTCTCTTTTTTTTGCCCTATAAGCTGTGAGACCACAAAGGCTAAAGAAAAGTGTCTGCCAACAAAAAAAATAATAATTCAAACAACAACAGTAGCAACAATAACGCAAGAACAAGAACAACAATCCAGAAAGCAATTAGAAAAGAAACGCACAACAACAAATAAAGCATAACTTGACATAGCTTCGTAGCGACGCGCGCTCTCTTAGCACCTCCCGCACTCTCTCTCTCACTCTCTGTTGTGCGCGCTCTCTGACGTTCAGTGCGTGAATTCGCGTGTGTGTGTGATTTCAATTAGACTCTGCGTCAAGTTAAGGTCATGGAAACATATCAGCAACATGTACGTAAGCAGCGTGCGCGCTTTTCTCTCTCACTCTCTCGCTCTTTCTCTGTCCCCTCTCTGCAAGACACGACGATAACAGCAACAACAGAAATGAGAGAGAGCACTGAAATCGTATTGTATTGTATCTCGTATCTCTCTCACTCTCTCGCTCTTTCTCTGTCCCCTCTCTGCAAGACACGACGATAACAGCAACAACAGAAATGAGAGAGAGCACTGAAATCGTATTGTGATTACAATCGAAATTGCAATCGCAACAATTGTAATCGCACTTGCATCGATTTGTGACTCGTGATATGATTCTGCTGTTTCACAGCATGTCACTGTGGCAGTTGCGTCGCATCACATCCCGTTCCCTTGCACAGTGGGTCATTTTTAATAATTATCGACATATCTGCTTGATAAGACATGAGATGATTGATCTATAAATTAAAGCTGCGATTGCACTAACTTTGCAATCTTTTGTGCAGTGCTTCTTCTATGAATATCTACGCATATTCTTCGTACATATTTTGTCTCAAACCTCATCTACCTACTTTGCGAAGTCTACGTTTTGCTTCTTTCCGCTATGCGTCACTCCAAAGTGATGTCTTCAATGATTACTTAGTCTATTGAATGTGCTCTACCCTCCCCCACAAAATCACATTAATTTGATCACGATCGCGATCAGTCGATCTCAATCACGAGCACACCTAATCGATTAGCAATACGATCTGCATGTGCAGTCAACTTATTCTCTTCCTTTCTATCCTGCTCTTTTGCAGCTGAAAAAGAGCCAGGAATTGCAGAAGCAGCGGCTGTACCACACGTACCAGGAGCATCAGAAGCAACTGGAACTGGAACATAAAAAGCAACTGGAACACAAATATCATGTGAGTAGACGAAACGACGACAAGCGACGATTGGACATTTGTGAATCATGTAATAGAATAATAGTATATGCTGTAAGATACCCAGTACATGCGAACTTATTAACCAAAACACTCGCACACACACACACACACACACAGACAGAGCAGGCATGATGTCATTCTAGTTCGAGTCAATTCCAATTCTATTATTTGATTATTGTGTGCCAATACGTACATACACACAATATATTCTTGATCTATCCGTCGGATCACACTCTCTGATTGAATTCTACTAGTAAAATGCTTTAAGCTCGTATTTTTTCTCGTATTTCCTTAGCTATCTCAACTAAACTTAACTGTGGTATCCGGTAGCACGTCTTTCTGCAAAATACGTTAGGGTATATTGGCTTCGGCATGCCGAAGATTAAAGATATGTTGCCCGTCTCTCATCTTGTTGTCGTTGTTGTTACTACTGCTGGCAGCGGCGGCGGTGGCGATTTCGCGTAGGCAGAAAAACAAAATAAGACAAAGTCAGAAAAAATTAATGAAAAAAAAAAAGAAAAAGAAAATAATCATGTTGCCGGCGCTTGACCGGAAGTGCCGCCCAGCGATGACTAACAGCAGCAGACGCAACAACGACAACAGCAACAACAACAATATCAACTAAAATGCTTAACGCAGGTAACAACAACAACAACAAATTGAATTAAACCTATTTCTATGCCCCGACAACAACAACAACATCAACAAAAACAAAAATTCTTTTGAACTTATTGTAATTTATTCAGTTTGCGGTGCATTCACATGGCGCTTTCCAGGAATTGCGGGAACAGAGCATGGTCACGGCAGCCGTTGTTGAGGAGCAACACCGCCAGCAGCAGCAGCAACATCAACAGCAGCAACAACAGCAGCAGCAGCAACAACAACAGCAGCGCGACCGAAGGGAAAGGGAAGTGAAGCGGAAGGAAAACTGCAGCGCGAATGCGAGTCCTGAAGTCAAACAGATTCTCAATGTAACTATCAATCGGCCTCACTCTCTCTCTCTCTCTCACACACTCTCTCTCTATATCTCTCTTACATGTGCTTTCTCTTTTTCGCAGTGTTTTCTGATGAGCCGAAAGTCGCAGGCGGCGCCCAATGGTACATCGACAACATCGCCCTATCGCAATCGGTACGAAGCACCAATATGATTTAATTCATAACTGTCCTTAATTTGCTCTTTCTCTTTCTCTTCATCTCTCTCTCTCTCTCTCTCTCTCTCTCTCTCTCTCTCTCTCTCTCTCTCTCTCTTTATATGTCTGTCTCTGCAGCGGCGTGGTGAAGAGCTCGTCGGGGGAATCGCTACCAGCAGGCACCGTGACGAGTGCGCATCCCTATAAAATACCCCAGCCACCCCCCTCACTGCTCAAATATGAATCTGATTTTCCGCTGAGGAAAACGGGTAAGTCATCAATTGTTGCACGCTGCTCACAATGATCCTCTGTACGCCCATTGAATCGCCCAACTTACCCACCGCCTCGCCCTCCCTTCATGACTACCAATGAGTTTATAAGCTCTGCCGCCCGCTTGACGTTGCAAGATATGATAAGATAAGAACTCAAAAGTAGCCCTAAAAACGGATCACTTGCTTAGGTTGACTATATGAGAGAATGTAGAAAGTAAAGATCACTGATCAAGAAACAGTAGAAGACAAGGTTGTTCAATGTGTGTTTAACTATGTATTCTCACAGGATTAGTGATCGTAGAAAAAAGAGCTCGAAGTTGGCGCTAATCTAGAATAATTTGACTAGCTAAGATGTGTATGATCCCTGATCAACCAATGATTTTTGAAGATAACGTTTACCAACCAAGTCAATTAAAATTATGGTTAACCAATTTAATGGTAGCTCGACATATGAGGGTGTAATAAAACTATCTCCAAGGATTGGAGAAACAGTCATAAATAAAAAAAAAAAAAAAACAGGAGCACCCAACGATTATTGTGTTAATATTCAATTTAGTTCTGTAAACAATACCTAAAAAATCACCTAATGATAAGGTTCAGCTTGATATCTTCGAAAGAGAAAAAAGAGAATAATTGTCAAATTGATTTGTGGATCAGCAATCAAACAAGGCTTTAAGTTTCTAAAACAGATTTAATTATAGAACAAAGATAAACGAGCTAAAGAGAAACTTAGAAAAAAATCGGTCGAGTCCGACAGTAGTGAAGTTCAGTTGAGATGTAGAAATCTCCTTTTTGGGCACCCTGTATGCAGCATGTTTTGTTATACTAAAGTTGGAGCAACTAAAATCGACTAATCTACTGTTGAAAACCTAATCCCGAAGCGCAGATCCACATACATTCACCCACACCTACACACATACACCTACACATATATACATATAAATAGCTACACACATACGTATATAGCAACTGTATGACAACAACCTGACTACTCCACATCGAACAGCATCGGAGCCGAACCTGCTGAAGATTCGTCTCAAGCAGAGCGTGATCGAGCGCAAGGCTCGCATCGGTGGTCCGGCTGGAGCGAGACGGCACGAGCGGCTGCTGTTGGCCGCCCAGCGCAGGCATCAGAAGAACTCGGTTCTCACAAGTACGTATAACACACACATGCACACACACCCACACATACACCTTACACGCACACACACACCCAAGACACACACACATAGACACGCACACACACACGAAGGGAGACGAGCTAAAGGAGAAGCTTAGTGGGAGCGTAAGGTCGGCAAAGGCAGATGGTGTCAACCTCATCGAACCTCTTGGAACATTCTCTCGGCACTAAAGAGTGGAGAGTGAAAATGGGAATGAAAGGGTCAATAACACCGAACCATCAGCATAAGAAGAAGAAGTAGAGGAAGCTGCAGCGAGACAGCAATGTGGGAAGGTTGAAGATCAGCGCTTTGGGAAACACGATTATAATCATCACATAGAGATGCGGATACACATACGCTGGGATATTTCGCTAGATCTTTAAGCTAATTCTTCAGATCTTAACCGTTTATTATTGGGGATATTTCTTAAATGTATAGTATTTATCTGTGGGGTATTTACACTTTTATGTGCCCTCGATTGTTTTCAACTTATCTACTTTAGCGATTTCGTACAATTTTATCCACAGAATAACAGAAAAAGTATTTACAAATTCTTAACCAGAATTTTGTTTTCACATTTCCCTCCCTTTTAATTCCCTAATTTTATTGCCTTGTTTTATAACCTAGGTTATTGATGTTGTTTATTTTTTATGTTTTTGTTGTTGTTATTATTAAAATGTCTAATGCGTCGATTAACCTAGCACAAGCAACTGCGCCCCCTATTGTGTGCATTAACTTTGAACCTAACCCCAAATTAATTAACACCGTCACAGGCGACCCTGTCGACGTCGCTGCTACCAATTGCTGCGCGCTGCCCAAAACGCTCCCCGATAAGCTAAAAAGAGAGAGTGAAGAGAGCGAAGCACAGCCTCCTTACACAAGTCAATCATATCAATCTTGCTAGGACTTTCTGCACAATGTTTCTAACTTTCTTCTTATTTCATCCTCCACCCTCCACCCACTCACATCTCTAACGCCAGACTGCAACAGCACACCGGACTCAGGGCCCAACTCGCCGCCCTCGTCTGCCACACTTGGCGTGGGCGTGGTCGGCAGTCGCGGCTCGCCAACCAGTGCGCCCATACAGGAGGAGAACGAGGAGGGCAGCCAATACCAGCCGGGTCAGCGCAGCAGCATCCAAGATCTGCCACTCTTTAGTTCACCCTCGCTGCCAAACATATCACTTGGCCGTCCTCATTTAACCAATGCCCAAGCGGCGGGGCAGGCCAATTATGCCATGTTTGCTGCACTGCATCAGCATGTTGCCGCCGCTGCCGCAGTCGGTGCAACACCCCTACCAGTAGGTGTGGGTGTCGGCGTCGGCGTGGCCGGCACACCACCAACCTATTATGGTCCAATGGCATTGCCATTTGGACGCCAGGCGGCACCACCGCTGGCCATGATACCAGCGACGGGCATAGCACCGCAACCGTCGCCCGTGGTGCGCTCCGCATCGGCAACTTCGACATCCTCGTCGCAGGCATCGCTGGTGGGTGATGTGGCGCCACCGCAGGCCCATGCAGCTTCTACAATTCTACCTTCATCTTCGTCCTACATGCAGCTGAGCGGCGTCGCGGGCGGCGTTGCTGGCGCCTCTGCTGTTAATCTCCATGCGGCCGCCGTGGCTTCTGCAGTGGTTGGTTCGCTGCCGCCCACAAATAGCCACGCCCATGCAATCTATGCTAGCCACCAACAACAGCAGCTGAGCGCACACAATGCGCACGTCGCTGGCAGCCATGGCGGTCACGCGTTGCCCATCACTGACGCCCAGGTGGCGCAAGTGCATCTTCACAAACAGGGACACCGTCCATTGGGACGCACACAGTCGGCCCCACTACCGCTGGGTCATCCCATGCTCACCGGCGCCGGCCAGCTGAACGTTGCCCAGACGCATTACGAAAATAGCGAGGTGAGTAATAACGCAATCGGGCAATTTTAACCACAACTCCAAAAACTGTGTATATCAACTTTCTGTAATATGTTAATTTCATAATTAACTGATTTAAACTCGATAGGCCGCGATTTGATAAACTGAAATAACAATTTGTATACAAATATGTGTTGGTGCGACGATTACTGAAATGTATTTGTAATCAAATTATGTAATGGTACGACGATTATCGTTGGAAACTTAAGTTTAAGAAAGTAAAAACAGGACAAATTTAGAGACAATGAATTGGACACTTATTTCGGGTATACTGGCTGGAAGTGATCTAGATGCATTAATTAATGTTTCACATTTTACTCTTCTCCCACCCAGGCGGAGCGTCAGGCATACGAGCATCAGATGCTTACCCAGAAGCTGCGCCAAACCGTCCTCACGCGCAGTGGTGCGGCCGCTGTGGCCGCCGCCAGTCGAGAGCCGCAGCTGCGCGAAGAGGGGGATGACTCGGCAGCGGAGGTGATGGATCTCACCGACAAGAAGAAACCGCCCAAAACGGTGCTCACCAGCACCATAGCCACAAGTACATCACAGAATCTGCCCGAGGCATTGGCTGCAGCGGTTGCTGCAGCTGCCTCCTATCGGGCCGGAGGCGGAGGAGGCAGCAACAGTAGCAGCAGCATTATCAACAACAGCAGCATAACGAGCAAACTTCGAGATCAGGAATATCTGCAACAGCAGCGCGAGCTGCTCTACCTGCAGCAGGAGGAGGAGCTGGCCAAGGGTCTGCTACGTCCGCTGTCGCGCACACTAAGCAGCCCACTGGTGCCGCTGGGTCCGCATGGGCTAAGTCACATACCCGACACTGGGCAACATCCTACGCCCATTGCCACATCCTCGTCGGCTGATCATATTCCGCCCGTTAATCTAACATTGCCGCACAAGCGTCATCTGCTCGGCAGCGCTACCTATGCTGCCCAACTGCGTCAACAGCAGCATCTGGTCGAGTCGGGTACTCCGCACAAGAAGATCACCACCGGATTGGCCTATGATCCCCTGATGCTTAAACATGCCTGCATTTGTGGCGACAATGGACCACATCCGGAGCACAGTGGGCGGCTGCAAAGTGTGTGGGCGCGTCTAAGTGAAACGGATCTGGTCAAGCGCTGTGATCGTCTGCGCGCACGCAAAGCAACGCAGGAGGAACTGCAAACGGTGCACACGGAGCCGCATGCGATGCTCTTTGGCTCCAATCAAGGTCAGTTGAATCGCACTAAACTAGAGAGCGCACTCTCGGCCAGCTTTGTGCGCTTATCGTGTGGGGGACTGGGTGTCGATTTGGATACCACATGGAATGAGCACCATACAGCGACGGCGGCACGCATGGCTGCCGGTTGTGTCATCGATCTGGCCTTCAAGACGGCTAAGGGAGATATACGCAATGGATTCGCTGTCGTCCGTCCACCTGGCCATCACGCAGAGGCGAGTCTGGCCATGGGCTTTTGTTTCTTCAATTCGATTGCAATTGCAGCCAAGCTGCTGCGTCAGCGTGTGCCCGAAATGAAGCGCATCCTAATTGTAGATTGGGTGAGTAGTTCCTTCCTTTGCTACCACTACGCCCTGCTGATCCCACTCTACCTTTTCCTTTTCCCCCCACCTCCTTCGCTTTACTATCACATACTCGTGATTTATCTATCTTAACTTCTTGCGTTTCTTTCCCCATCAGGATGTGCATCATGGAAATGGCACCCAGCAAGCATTCTACCAAAGTCCCGACATTCTTTATCTTTCCATACATCGCCACGACGACGGCAATTTCTTTCCCGGCACAGGCGGCCCCACAGAGGTACCGAGTGCACAGACCTCTTCCGCTAAGGAATATCTTGCCTTAGTTCGATTCTTTGACTCTCTTTGCTTCTCTTGCAGTGCGGCGCCGGCACTGGACTCGGCTTCAACGTGAACATTTCATGGTCTGGGGCACTGAATCCGCCGTTGGGCGATGCCGAATATATCGCTGCATTCCGTACCGTTGTGATGCCCATTGCCAAGTGCTTTAATCCGGACATTGTACTCGTCTCGTCTGGATTCGATGCGGCAACAGGTCATCCGGCTCCACTAGGTGGCTACCATGTTTCGCCCGCCTGTTTTGGCCTAATGACACGAGAACTACTTCAGCTGGCCAACGGCAAAGTGGTGCTCGCCCTCGAAGGTGGCTACGATTTGGCGGCCATTTGTGATTCGGCGCAGGAGTGTGTACGTGCCCTTCTCGGTGATCCGGTGGCGCCCATCACGCAAAGCGAACTGGAGCGACCGCCCTGCCAGAATGCCATCAATACGCTGCAAAAGACCATTGCCATACAGGTGAAAAAGAGAGATACAGAAAGTTATAAACAGAGAGGGATGTCTAATATCTTGTTTCCCTTTTTAGCAAACTCACTGGCCCTGCGTGCGTCTGATGGAGCGAACCGTCTGTTTGTCCGCCCTGGAGGCGCTCAAAATTGAGCACGAAGAATCTGAAACGGTCAACGCCATGGCCGGTCTGTCCATGCAGTCGCTACACAGGTGAGCTCCCCTCCCCACTGAGTGAGTGAAAGGATGGGAATAATCTTTCATTATTGTTGACAGAACGCTTTCGCGTGATGATTCCGAGGAGCCCATGGATCAGGATGAGATCAGATAGATGCACGCCGTCGTTGTCGTCGCCGCTCAACGCACTCCACATAGTTATTGTTGTAGTTTAATTGTTGTTGTTAATTGTTGTTGATGTCATTTGTTGTGACCGTCGCCGTCGTCTCCATCGTGGTCGCCATGGTGGTCGTCGTCGCTACAGTTCCTCGTCTAAAGAGCTCTACTCTCACTGTCTCTTTTACTCTTCTCTATCTCTCTCCTTCTCTCTCTGTCTGTCTCCTTCTCTCACTCGAAACAAACACGCACACACCAGACAAGAAATCAACGTAGCAACGAATGAAGCCATAGTCGGATCAGAAAAGCAGCAGAGGAACTGAAGAAGCTCAAGGAGAAGGGCCTCAGGGTGAAGCAGATGAAACAAAGAGAACAAAGAGCAAAGTGTAAAGAGTTGAATAGCGGGCCTAAAGTTCAAAACGTGGCTGTGCCACTATAAACAAAAACAAAACAATAAAACAAAAGATAAAGGAGAAGCAACTAAAATAGTAACAGAAATAAATAGAATATAAAAGCAAATAGTGAGATGTAGAACAGGGGGCAAAATTAGTGAGAATCAGAGCAAAGAGAATAGAAGAGCCCTAGCATAATATATGATAAACCATTGGATAAGAGTCTAAGATGATGTTCGATTGATGAGTGTATATGATACGCATATGTTAACTGCAAACAAAACTAACGAAACTTTTATGAAATTATGTATAAATAATTGTAACACGTACGCATACACATACATACATACATAAACCATACCATACGATACCATACCTATTTTATACCATATTATAACTATACTATACAAATTTAACCCTTAGTATATACAATACAATACAATACTAAATATCTGTAGATGTGTGTATCATATGAAGCCTGCATTTGTTAAACGAATATTACATAAATGTTAATCGTGCAAAACTATATATTACATTATTTTTCGATTTACATGTGCTATCTGTATCACTATTATTATTACTATAATTATGATTATTATTATTAAGATTAGTACGATTACGATTATGATATGATTAATGTCATTATTATCATTATTTGAATTAGGTTTTTATTTTTGAATGTTTATGTGAATTAAAAAGAAAAATGAGTACTAGATCGATTTATACGGAACACGCATAGGTATAACAATAACAAACAAAACTAGCTATAATATGATATGTAATATGAAAACTATGTAATAATAACAAATGTGAAAGAATTGTCTAAACGATGTGTAGAATCTTTATTTATTACTTTAACGGTTATTTTGATTACGATTGCTTGATTCGTTTTTGTTATTGTTTTTCTTCTCATTTCATAAAACTATTGCTTCTTTGTGTGCGCACAGAAAAAGGATTATATATTTTAAACTAACGGTAATCAGGCGAAATTCATAGTTCCGCATGCTTTCTGTACTGTAATCTGTAATCTACTCTAGACTATATACATACATAGTTGACTTGTCTACCAAGCTAATTTGGCACTATCGCAAAACTGCGCTAAGCTTTTTGTACGATTTCAAGCTAAAAATTCTGTACGTGTATATGTATGTGTGTGCGTGTGCGTGGCTGAACCTGTGAGTGCAAGTCTGAGCAAGTACAATACAAAGCGATAAGCTCGATTCGACAACACAAACGCATTGAGAAGTGCAAAAAAAAAATGTATTACTGAAACAAATATGATCAAATAATAATAAAACGACATTTTACTCTATGTATGCATATGTTCATGAGTCAATGCAACTAAAAGGGAAAATCGAAACTTGATTTTATTACAGACTAACAAAACTTGATCTAATCATGGGACGCTGATTAGAAAGGAGGGTAGTAGGAAGGGTACAGAAAACTAAGAAATTTACATAAAATATATGTATCACAGATCTCGTTAAACACTGTTATAAACTTTGTGTGTGCGTGTGTGTGTGTGTGCGTGAGTGTGAATGTAAATGTTCGTGCTACGTTGTGTGTTGTTTGTTTGTTAATAATAAAATGTTAGCTGAGCACAAGGCGATAAGAACAGAATTATGAATATATGAAACATAGTTTCAACATCAGCCATAACAACATATAGCAAAAACGCAAATCCAAACAAAGAAAAAAAGTTAACAGACCCAAGCAAAAAATACAAAACAAAATTATGTCATTTCCAATGTGTTCAGAGCTTTTCTAAATCCTTTTCTACATCGTAAAAAAAAGTTATGTACATAAACATGCACATTGCTACATATAAGAAAACGAAAACCTCTGATCGGATCAGTGTTTTTCTGGTTTCGGGAATGGCAACCAGAAAAAAATATTTAACCAATATGAAATCAGATTTACGATTTCATCCGTTTTGTGTTCGATATCTGTAGTCCTGTTCGCGGGCTAACTTTTTGAATCTAATTTAACGGTGATAAAGCCCGTCACTGTATTGTTAATCTGCCGAAAATTATCGGTATCCCGGGAGCTGTTTACCAAAAGTACCCGAAAAACAGTTAACACAAAGACGAATCATTTGGGCTTATACGCAGTTGCCTGATTCAGAATCGGAAACAACTCTTTAAAATAGTATTTGTCGCATTAGAATAAAATTATTTAACTTATATAAAATAATGTATACATATATTATACACGTACATATACATAAAAACAAGTAAGAAATGTCTGTGTCGCTTTTTCTATACGATATTACAAAAGAAATAAAAACAAATACAAAACGAGAACTCGATTCAAAGTTACGAAAAAAATATCTGTTTATTTAGCTCCTTTTTAAGCCAAATTCGACTTCTGCATAGTCTATTCTCCCTTCCATTTTATTTACTAATCCATTTATTTAACATTTATTGTGGTGAGGTTTACAATTGAAACATTTAAAATGTAATCTGAATTTTATTTATTCCTCAAATAGAACAAAAAGTTTTTTTTTCATTTTGAAATAAAAGTATTAGCGTTAGAAACCTGTATTTGGCTGGGTACAAATTACATAACTATCGCAAATATTGGGTTGCCCAAAAAGTAATTGCAGATTTTTTAAAAGAAAGAATGCATTTTTAATAAAACTTAGAATGAACTTTAATCAAATATATAATTGCTATTTTGTTCGATAACCTTTTGCCATCTTCCTGGCAAATTTAGTATTCCACGCTCATAGAACTTCTGGCCTTTATCTGCAAAAAACTGAACCAAGTGCGATTTTATAGCCTCATCATTACCGAAAGTTTTACCATTTAAGGAGTTCTGCAAAGATCCAAATAAACGGTAGTCTGATGGTGCAAGGTCAGGGTTATATGATGGATGCATCAAAAGTTCCCAGCCAAGCTCACTCAGTTTTTGGCGAGTGACCAAAGATGTGTGCGGTCTAGCGTTGTCCTGGTGGAATATGACACCTTTACGATTGACCAATTCTGGTCGCTTCTCCTTGATGGCTGTATTCAATTTGTCCAATTGTTGACAGTAAACAACCAAATTAATCGTTTGGTTCCTTGGAAGCAGCTCAAAATATACGACACCCTTCCAATCCCACCAAGTTGAAGTGGTTTGAGCTGATTCACCATGCTTGGACCATGATCGTTTTCGACTAACGTTGTCGTAAACAATCCATTTATCATCTCCAGTTATGATTCGTTTTAAAAACGGATCGAATTCATTGCGTTTAAGGTGCATATCACAAGCGTTCACTCGGTGTGTTAAATGAATTTCTTTCAATACATGTGGTACCCAAATATCAAGTTTTTTCACCAGTCCAAGACTTTTTATGTGATAATGAACGGTTGATTTTGGTATATTTAACTTCTCTCCTATCTCACGCTCAGTTACATGACGATCCAATTCGATTAATGCTTTGATTTGGTCATCATCAACTTCATTTGGCCGACCTGAACGTGGCTCATCTTTAAGTGAAAAATCTCCAGAACGGAATTTGCGAAACCAATTTTGACACTGTCTTCCTTTTAAGGCTTCATCACCACACACATCTCGTAACTTTTTAGCAACCTTCTCCGGGTTTTTTTCCTTTACGGAAATAATAAAGTAAAATATGACGAAAATGCTCCTTTGTGGGCTCCATATTAAAATTGACGCCAAACAAACAAATGTAAACAAAATTTCGCACACTTTTTTTCTATAGCAAGCTAACAACCCTGCGCAACAACATTTGTATCGATGTCTCTGCGACTGGTCACTCTGTGTTTAATTTGGTTTTGATCTTAGTAGAGCTGGAAAACGATCAACGTATAAGAACATCGATGTTTTTGGACCGATACATCGGAGTTTTGCAAAATATACATTTAATATGTAATAACATGTGTTTTTTTACTGTCACTTGGGCTATTATAAAATGCCACTTTAGTTGGCGTTGAATGCATTTACCTCAGGTGTCTAAACTCTTTGATGGTATTTCCGCTCGTCGTGTACCTCTACCGCATTTCTATGCAAGACATTCCATCCAAGGACTTCGTTAGCTTGTAGAAATTTTTTTCTTTGGAACGTCTACCTATATTGAAATATGAAAAGCTCAATAAAAATTTACGCTTAATGACAGATGATCAATACTATTGTCAATTACTATTGTCACCCAAAACCGCTAATGTTTTAAAAAAAAAAAAATGATTAAGCATCGATAAGCCGATTTACATCCATGTTGCTTCTAGCTCCATTATCAAAATATTGGTTAATTATCTAGAAAAACAATGCTTTGATTTTGTATATTAATTTTCTTAGTAAAACTGATTGCAAATTCTGCAAAACGCATTGATACATATATATATATATATATATATATATATATATATATATATATATATAAATAAATATAATATATATAATATATTTATGAAGGTCAGCTTATGTCATCGTTATCGTTGCGGTCCCACAGTTTGTGGTGTGAATCGATTTGTTATCGCTATTCATCGATACAATATCGGCATTTACTGCGCATCACTACGTCATACACTTGCATTCGAACGCAAGCATTTAAAACCAATTTAAAGGAAATTCAGAAAAATCCACTATTGTAATTAATACAATAAGCACAAGCACTTAAAGTTAAAGCTTGGTTTGTAGAATTAAGTAATCTTTAAAAGGTAAGATACAGACTTCGGAAAGTTTCAGCGGAGTGGCGTCGTTATAGGTCGTTGCATGTTGCGCGTTTGTACAAATTGTGTTATACGTGATTCGTACTCGATTACCGATGAGTGGGAGTTTGTCAACAAAGGTTGTGAATATAAAAATGTCTTTGCCGTTTGTTCCAATTTCAAGTGCCTCCAGCAACCCGATCTGTAAGCTATGTCCTTCTTTGGCGTCTATATGCCGCCTACGGAAGCTGGCTTTAAAGGAACCATAGCGCAATGTGCAGGCTCCATAGCTGCCGAGGGCGCTGAGAAGGGTAATATGAAATCACGTAAGTTTAAATAAATATATTTTATGCTTCTGTAGATTGTTTTTGCAAATACTGCAACTTCGTGCCTTAACGTAATAAATGCGCGCGTTTTTAACGTGACATACGACATAACGCCATGTTGCTTTTCATTTGTTGCGCATCGTAGTTGTATTTATTTGTTATTGTTGTTGTCGCCATGTTCTCGTTGGGAAGCCTCTCGAGTCGCAACGCTGCGCTCCCTCACTGCTGCTCATTAAAAACAGATTTTTACTGTAAATCGTCAAGTTTCTTTGACACTATCATATAACGAAATCAAATGTAAATATACAATTCTAGAGCCAACTTTCGACTCTAGTTAATTCTCGTGACATTATTTGCATCATTCCATTTCATCTGTTGTCGTTGCGAAGCTACATAAATGCTTGGCTATAAATACGTATCAGGTGCGACAGTAATTGCCTGTTTATTAGCTCAACTTGCTACACATTCGACCCAACGTAATCTCATTAAAGTATACCTCGCACTTTTGTAGTAAATACGAACCAAAAGAGAGCTATTTTCACTCCTTATATGCATTAAGTATTGTTTATAATACCATGTATATGTTTAAGCTGTCAAAACCATAACCAGATCCCTGACTTGTCATTGCTCTCGTTTGCATGCCGGTAAAATCTCACGGCTATTTCTCAGTCCAAAGCTAAGTGCTGCAATATAAACATACATAAACAAACATACCCTAACCGAGGATATTATATAGTAGGTTTGTCACATCTTGTGTGTGACACAAGACAAGGGACATGCACATTTTCGTCCAGGCTATTGGGTATGTTTCTGCACACCCGTCGATAGGTTTTTTTCTGGATTTTTTGTTTTATTGTTTTAAATAAGCCACGAAAATACACAGCACTTAATATTAAACTATGTCGTGTACAGCTGTTTGAGTATGTATTAAAAATAAGCGCGAGCTGCGGAGTTTCGCAATATCATCTCATCTCCTACACAGCCGCCACGGGGCAAGCAACCAAGCAGCGAGAGTACGCGGTGGTTCCATATTTATATCTTACGAGCAGCAGCCGCCCAGGCTGGCGACACCTACAACGCGACCACTTGCGAGCGATGTGGGCGCTTCGATCCGAGCACTCTATAAAAAGTCGCCTATATTTGGTTTGACAAAACAGACTGAAAAGTTTAGTTCATTTTATATCAATACTTGTTGTACAGCTGACTTAACCACATGACAGATCCTTTTGCTTAGTCATAATAACCATTGTAAGGGTATATCGATAAAAACGCTTTTAACGCAGCGGCGTGCCAGTGACTGCGTCATACGCATGTCGAAGAGCTTTATTGATGCCGAGAACAGTAACCGAAAACACATCGCGTTGGTCCGCTGACCATTGCTAGTGCGTGCATGTGTGTGTTCCTGTGTGATGGTCGTTTTTCGTGGCTCGTTCCGTACGCGACCCCACGTCGCGTCTCTGCTTGGTTAGTGTATCGTTTGTTTTGCTTAACACTTTTCTTGCTCTCTGTCTAGCATCGTCCGATTCGCACAGATGGCGTGACCAGAAACCGGCGTTCGTCAAGCAACAACAACAACTGCTATACTCAAATTCATTTGCTCACTATACACTCATGCATTCATTTTATTCACTCATTGACTGCTCAATCCCTTATAGCCGATTCACCGCTTTGGTTAATATTCACGAACAAATCCAAGGCCCTGGACATGCTACGCCGTTACAAGGATGCGCGTCTACGTGAGTTTCACAATCGTGAGCAGGCCGAGTGCTACGTTCAGTTCGGCTTCGAAAGCATAGAATCACTCAAGCGCTTCGGCAAATCAAAACCATCAAGCAGTAAGTAGATTGAAGTAGATAAGTAGATTTTTGCATTTGAATTGTTGTCTATCCCATGTGTAGAACCAATTCAAATGCCATCAACAGCGAAAACCGCAGCTACTGGACCAGACAGCCCGTCCTCCTCGTCGTCCCCCACCGGTAACAGTTTCTCAAACTGGTCGGGCAGCAGTGTCGTTAATGGCAGTATCACTGTCAGTAACCAAAATACCATTGTCAGTAACAGCAACAGTAGCAGCAGCTTCTTGAACGCCGAACGTCCACCATTTAGGGCGCCTACAAAGCAGGAGCTTGTCGAGTTTCGCAAACAAATCGAGACTGGCAATTATGATAAAGTCAAGAATGTTGTCTGGGAAAATCCACGCTTTCTGATCAGCAGTGGCGATACGCCTACAAGTTTAAAAGAAGGCTGTCGCTATAATGCGATGCACATATGCGCTCAGTACAATCAGGCGCGTGTCGCCGAGATCATCCTGAAAATAATCTCAGATCACGAATTTACTCAGCTGTATGCGGGCAAGAAGAGCAACGAACAAATGTGCGCTGCTTTGAATGAGAATCTCCTGGATTACTATCTCAATATGCCAGACAAAGGGCGAGGCGAAACCCCCTTGCATTTTGCCGTCAAAACTGGTCATGTTGCGGTTGTTGAGGTCCTTATTTCCTATCCTCAATGTAAATTGCTGAAGAACTTTGAAGGCAAATACCCTAAGGATGTAAGTCTTCCTTGTTAGCAGTTTAAAGAGTAAGGTGCGTGGATTCATGCATGTTTTAATCTTCTCCTATTAGATAATTTGTCAGCGGTTACCAAATGCCTGCCCGGACTTGATTCGTAAACTGGAGCTACTGCTGTCTGAACCTTACTTTGTGCCTGTCCTAAGGGCTAGCAATAACGTTTTGCCTCCGCAAATTGGGCAACCATTCACACCAACGGACCCGCCGGTAAGTATCGAGTAGAAATTATGAAACGTTTAAGTGTTTATATCTTGCACATAAACAGATTTTGCAAGACAAGACCGAAGAAAGCGAACACCTGAGTGTTAATCTTAAGGTCAGCGCGTTAGCCGGCCCAATGACACGGGAGCAAGCAGAATCTTTCTTCCGACGCTGGAAAACACCGCCACGGATCGCAATTGTATCGCCATTGGCCAACTCATCATTAATTTCACCCATGAAAACTCCTAACAAGCCCATGCTCCATAGATGTACAACCCGTATACCGTTTAACCTAACGTCCCCAAAGAAATCAGTTGATGAGCCAAACGGAAATCACCAGCCACAAAAATCACCGCTACTGCACAATGGCATCAAGGATAATACAGAGAAAAATAATAACAACTGTGCGGACGGTCCAAGTGTATCTGAACGCCTCTGCCTTTCGATGCCACCAACGCCAATTCGCCAAATCAGACCGGATTTGTTGTTGAAATATCGCGATTTAAATTATTCAATGGAAGACGAAGATTCGCCGGTCAAAATGTTTGATTTAAGCTTAAATGTGTCCAATGTCTCGGATCTAAATGATAGTTTCCGGGAACGTCATATTAAAAATTCGGATATAGAAAAGGGACTCGAGGTTGTCGGCCGTCAATTGGCCCGTCAGGAGCAGCACGAGTGGCGCGAGTATTGGGATTTCCTTGACGCTTTTCTGGAGATTTCAACACCAAGCGGTTTGACACACCTAGAAAATTACCTCTTGGAATCACAAGCAACATTGTTGGATGAGAAGTTAAATCAGGGTCTTAGCAGTGCAACTACCACCACAACCCAAATGATGACGCCCTACACGTGTGTTGAGAAGTCTTTACAAGTATTTGCGAAGCGTATTACAAAAACTCTTATCAATAATATTGGCAACATAGTGTCCATTAACGATACACTGCTTTCCGAACTAAAAAGACTGAAATCTCTCGTTGTGAGCTTCAAAGATGACGCACGCTTTGCCACTGTCGATTTTAGTAAAGTCCATTCGCGCATTGCCCACCTTGTATCCAGCTATATAAGCCCTAATCAAGAAGTTGGCATTAGACGGGTGTGCCAATCAACAGTATTGCGTAAGCTGCTGAACTTGAATGGTGATCGCCGCGAGCATTTATATTGCGTATGTGCAAGCATGGTTGTAATGCTGGAGCACGAGCTATTAGTGCAACTGCCTGAGACTGAGGAACTGTGCTTAGCTGCCTGGCAGGCAGAGAAGAACTGCACCTGTTTGTGGGATGCGAATCTCAGTCGGAAAACGAGCCGACGAAAGCGTGCCGAATCTTTACATGCCCAAGCTCAGGATGTTGTGAGAAATGTAGACACTACGCTAGCAGAGGCAGCAGAAGCTTTACGTATCTCAAACATGTCCAATACTACAAGCGCACCGCTTGTGCCCACAGCCAGTAAAAACGATAGCCCGAGCGACGATGCCGTCGAGGACAATGATAATGTCTTTGTGAGTACCTATACCCACTATATATGTATATATTTAAAAATATTTTCCATATGCTATATTACATTTGTATTCCTCTTGTACAGTACGAATGCACTAAGTATATTGAAAGTAGCGATGAGGATGAAGTTTATTTTACACCGCCGCAAAGCCGGTCGCCAAGTATTTCTTGTGATTCACCTAACCGATATGAGCTCTTTATTTTTGGGTATGCATGATTATCATTCATAGATATAATGAAAAGTTAAAGATCAAATCCGATTGCAGTAAGGAGCCAACCAAACGTGATGTGGACGTGCTTTACGCTATACACGATGCGAAGATCGATAAGGAAACCTTGCCATATGTGCATGCCTGGTTAACGGCTATGAAGAATTTCTCTGCGGACGATATAGAACTGTTAGTTGGCACTTGTTTAATTAAACCTATAGTTTCTTATGTTGCGTTCTCCTTTATCGTTATTAGCTTCCCCTCACCGAAAGTTGTGAAGAAGACAAATAAACCGCCTGCCTTTTATGGAGCCAGATGTAACGGCATCAGCAACATTGGAACTGACAGAGAAAGACTTCTGTTTATGCAGCCGCAGAAGCTCTTTGCTTCACCTAAAATGGCAACATCGCCACGTCCTCAGTTCTCGGTGTCGCCGTCACCTCCCAAGCCGACACGCCTTCCAGAGAAAAGATCGCTGTTCCTAGGCAAACATGATTTAAATTGCGACCTTTTTACCAGGTACCGTGAACCTCGGCATGACCTCAGTCCAATGCCATCGTCGCCCACCTGCGTCAGGGAAGGTAGTTTTCATAGTCGTATTTTGAATAGCGACTGATGATTAGGAATGAAATTGTGCATTTCAAGTACATGATCGTATATTAATTTGTGTTTTTTTATTCTTATATATCTAATTTGGCGGGTATATTAATTTTGCCCAGGAGTCCATTATCACAAATGAACAAAAGGATGAATTTCTGTATACTTAAAGTTCGAAACCCTTGGCACACTGAAGTTAAACTTAGTTATTTTTTACTTGTATTCGTTACTTTAAGAAAATCAGTGAAAAAGATAAATAATGAATATATGCGTATAACAAATAAAACAGTCGATTTGTGCTGAATTTTTTAATTAATGCAAATAATGGATATTTTATTTTCTTTGTTTTGGATAATTTATGTGAGACAATGTGTACTTATTGCCTGAGTTTTGCTTAATACTTACAACTTTGTCAAAAAAATAAAAATTTGTATTTCAAAATGGGCTTTTTTTTTGGGTAAATGTTGTTTTTTGCTGCATTTAACCTTTGAAAATGGTAAAAGAGGGTTCATCTGTTTTGTGCAATCGTACCTAGTAGAATTGTATGTTTGTAAACTATTAGCTTAGCCAATTTACCCTTGTCTATGCACCGATCGCAGCAACCATAATGGTTGCGTTCCTGCCATCGCACAGTGCCGGCTTTTGTCATTTGAGCTGGCAAATTATAATTTTAGAATCAGATATAATTACCGAATTTGAATTGCAGATAAAAAGTTGTACGACCAATGTATTTTTACGGTGTAATACTGTCTTAATATACATAAAAATTTTTTTCTGTAGCAAAAACAAAATTTTAACGGTTTTTTATTGTTTGATGTTTAAGGGTTTTTTGTCTTAATGAATTCTTAAGCATGTTCATACCAAAAAGATGAATACAAACATTTTTTTTTTGCAAATAATAGAATTTAACTAATCTTATTTTAAGAAAGCCATAGAAAATGGTTCCGATTTTGATAAAATTAATAAATTATGTATGGATTAATATATAATTTTTATTGTTAGTTAAAGAGCAATATTTTGAAAATAGTAGAGGTTTTTGAGGAAAAAAACCTTGTTTTGGCTCGGCGGCTATATGTTGGATTGGTCCGATATTTATAAAATTGAAGAGGAAAAAAAGCAATTGATGAACTTTTGCTCACTGGTGAAAAATATGTTTAATGAAAATATATGAAAATATTAAAAACAATCTTTCAATTGCAAAAAGAACGGGCAACCGGTTACCTACTTTTTATGATGTTGTTGAAATGTTGATTTTTGTTAAAGCTGTATATTGAAAAGATATCGATATTTTTAGCACATATACTGCAATGCTTATATAAAAAATCCATTAAAAAGCTATATTCTTTTGGCGGTTACACATATTTTTTGTGGTTAGTTATCAAAAATCTTATAGTTTTTGTTCAAAAACAATAACATATCTACATCGTCCGCTTCAAGTGAGTTTCTATGGTCGCAAAAATCCTCATCAGATTTTCCAAACTTTCTGTTCGACTCCACTGAGATAGGTGTCACGCAAAGGTACTGCCTTGCAGTCATCTTAAGGGCCTCCGCTGCGTAGGGGCTCATCTATAAAATTTACCATTAGAATTAAAGAAAAATATCTTAAAATTACAAACCTTGTAGAAATCTAAAGGTTGGTAGTTCTGTGGGTAATTTAGGTTATCAAGGTAATTTTTAAGAATTAGATTAGGGCCTGTTTTGTCAAGCTCATTTTTTAAAGCGACATTAGTCCAATTATTTGCAAATTGATCGTCTTTCTGATCTTCTGTTTTTGGTATTGGTGGATCTTGTTGGATTTTTGACAAATTGTTGATAATTGAGTTTTCCAAGACCTTTTCAGCATGATCTGCGTTTGTTGCCAGAAGAAATCCAGTCTTCTTGAAGCGAGGGTCCAATATTGTTGCAACTCTAAGAACAGTTCTCAATTCATAGTGATTCAATAGTTCTGGCATACGATGGATTAAATATTGGAACATCGTTTTCCCCTCTGTGGTTTTTATTTTTATTTCAACATCTAAAAGCCTTTTATTTAGCTGACAAATGAGGGGAAGTATGATCGAAATAGTTTCTCCTTTTTCAGGCGATATGAATTGGGTAATTTGCTCAATAGGTTCAATTACGTTAGACAAGTCGGTTAATATTAAAATTTCTTCTGCTGAAAACGGTTGTGGCGCCGTTTCAGTACTTGAAAGCACTGTCGATATAAACGAACTGGTAGCCAATATTCGCTGAATCATATATAAAGCTGAATTCCAACGCAAGGGTGTCTCTGTAATTAAACTACATGGGGTTTTGCCTTGGGTCTGCTTGAATATTTTATAAGGCATTTCATTGTTTTTAAAATAATCTACAATCGTTTTGCATTTCATGAAAATTGGTGCCACCAATGGCTGTTCTAGTGCTTCTTGAACCAACATCCCTACTGTATGCGCGAAACATGGCATATGTTCTAGTTCCAGAAGTTCGCATGCCTTTTCCATGATAGGCTCATTGTCAGTTACTATTAAAGTTACTTTTTTTTGAAGATCCCATTCCGCTAATACATTTTTTAGTGGATCTGCTATGGTAGAAGGTAAGTGATTGTTTGGAGTTATTAGATTTTCCGTGGACAGAACCACCGAGTTTAGAGTAAACGATGGAGAAATAAAGTGAGCTGTAACAGTTAGGAAACCCTCATCGGCAAATGATTTCCAGCACTCGGTGGTTATGCCAACGTGTTCCACCTCGCTTAATGCGAGCTTTAGCTTTGCTTTTAAGGCGTCATAATCATTTTTAAGCATATCTCGCAGGTGTTGCACGCTCGGCATTCTATACAAAGGATCTGCGAATTTAATAAAACGCATAAAACCTTCATTGGTTATATAGCTTAAGGGGTGTATGTCCATTATAAGCATGCGTTTCAACGCCTTGTCTATGGCAGCCTTCCGAGCAGAACCTTCAGAGTATTCCAAATATTTGACTATGGATGGTAAAAAAGGATTTTGGTCAGATACCAGTTGCAATTCAGAATGAACACTTCGCAAATGATGCAGCATAATTGTAGTGGAAGTTCCATTCATTTTATACATTTTTCCGCATAGTGTACAAATAGCTTTATTGTTAGAACCCATCTGAAAATAGTCCCAAACTTTCGAAGCTCCCTTCCTGCGCGTGGCACCAAATATATTCTTTTGGTTTTCGTCGTTAAACATATTTGCTATTCCTGTAAAAAAAAATTAAACAGATATTTTTTGTGTCGCACTATGTTTTCGTGGAATTTTTTAGCTCATTCTTGAGAACAAGCTTTATTGTTAAAACGCAACGATGTATGAACTTCAGATTCATATTCTAAAAATGGAAAAAAAATTGTTCTTCTAAACACGTTTGCACATGCAGGTAGGTGTATGCATGTGATGTGGGCACCCTTTTGCCATGGGCTGCAATGCTTATTGGCGTATCCTTAAGACGCTTTGATTTACGCATTTCGATTTGCGTCATTGTTTGAAGACGTAATTTTTCTTTGCAGTTAACGGTAAGTTGTGAGCCCAACACACATGCAAACACACACACACACATCAGTTCCAGTAAAAAAATGCAGAAGTTTTTTGCATTAAAGTGACGAGAAGTGTCACAAACATAAAAAACGATTGTATTTTGGTTAGAACCCGTAAACTGGGTAACTTCTAGGCGCAGCCACCGAATTTTGCATTAGAAATCCAAATCACTCAATTTGCAAAAAAAAAAATTATTTCATTAATTGTACAATTTTTGTTTGTAATACTTGTAGTCCTACGACAAAGAAACTTTAACTCCTGATATTTTAAAACTAACTTTCACTAGCCTGTCGATGGCGCGTCCAAACTTCCTAACTTCTTGAGTTGCAATGAAAAAATCGGTGTTTGTAGAGAAAGCAATTAATACCGGTCAATTTATGTCATTATCGATAAAATCAATGAATATCGATTATGTGTGCTGCAAGTGGCAACCTACGCAGGATATCGTGGAGTCGAGCTTACTTTTGAATCTGCTTCAAGTCACTTTCAAGTACATAAATGCTTGTATATACATATATATATTTGCTGAACTTTGCGTTATCTCTACGTGGACCACAAGTACTTTACATGCATATATTTATATTTGTCGGAGACTTTGTTATACCCTTGCGTGTTTGCCAAGAGTTGTCAACGCATAGGTATTTTTCAAATTAAATAACATACTCAGCACTCGCCTTCTATAGGTCTTTTCCGATATTAAAAAAAAAAACGCATTGTATCACTGGCAATTAAAGTGCTACAGTAACCCGTAATTCTGCATTGTATAAAAATAGGAAGGAAAATAGGAAAATAAGAAGTTAGAAATCATTGTAAAAATAAGTCGAAGCTGTTGATTCTATAAAATATGCAATTTCAAACTAAGAATAATTTAATCTGCAAAATCCCAAAGCTGCAAGGGTATAAAACTGTTGACATGCCGAAGGTATTGTAGTTTCTTTATTGTTGGGCTTTTGCTTGAGTTAGCGTTGCAACTGATAATTTTCGGAGGGGCCCAAACCTGTTGCGATTACCCGGTCTTTTTATTGTTGCACAGTCGTTGTGAAACTTGAGTAAACACGCAACGGAAGAGAGGACCGATATGGAAACTGGGACAGCAAATGTGAACATTGAACTGCAGCGAGAGCGAGCAGCTGCGACAATTTCTAGCGAAGATTTTGCAGTGTGGTGGGCAGGCGGTAGCGCTGCTCTTGAAGAGCGTCGTTCGCTGGAGCGTCATTTCTTTAACGATCCAGAATTTGACGATGCAGTCCATCCAAGCTTTATGTCCTACAAAGAGCACTATGAGCATGTTCTGGGCAAGTCCAGTAGATTCTTGACTAAACTGCGTCAATGGCAACGTCAGCGCAACACGGCGGGGCAGCAGCTGTTGGAGTCGGATAGCGAAAGTGTGGATCTAAAAACATTGCATGATTTTCGCTTACTGTTATCCGGCCCAATGGGCACAGCCTTGTTCCAGCAGAGTTTTCCCTTGCGTCTGCACTTCTCTATGTTCCTGCCCACCCTGCTTAACCAGTGCAACGAGGAGCAGCAGAAACGTTGGCTTGCACGCGCCTGGCATATGGATGGTATCGTTGGCACCTATGCGCAAACGGAACTGGGCCACGGCAGCTACATACGTGGCCTTGAGACGCGCGCAGACTATGAACCGGATACCCAGGAATTTGTTCTCAACACACCCACATTGAGCGCCTACAAGTGGTGGCCTGGTGGGCTGGGACACACGGCAAACATGGTGGTGGTGCTTGCGCAGCTCTACATACGCGGAAAACACCATGGTCTGCAGTCGTTCCTGGTTCGCATACGCGATGAGCAAACCCATGAGCCGATGCCCGGCGTTGATGTAGGTGACATTGGCGTCAAGTTGGGTGCGAATGGTGTGAACAATGGTTTTTTGGGTTTTCGGAATGTGCGCATACCTCTCGACCAAATGCTCATGAAGAACGCCCAAGTTCTGCCCGATGGGCGGCTCGTGAAGGCAGCCCAACCGTTGCTGCTTTACGGGACGATGGTCTTTGTGCGTGTGCTGATTGTGCAGGATGTGGTGTTCAACCTGCTTCAAGCGGCCACCATAGCGACACGGTAAGCGCAGCAACATGAGAAGCAGAAGCTCTGTATGCACTTACGCCTAATTCCATCACGTCATCTTTTACACAGCTATTCCGCCGTGCGTCGCCAGAGTCCCATCGAGCCGAATGGGCCTGAGCCGCAAATACTGGATCATGTGACGCAGCAGGCGAAGATACTGCCCCAGGTGGCTCGTGGTGTTTGCTATCGCCTGGCTGCCGACGGCCTGTGGACTTTCTACCAGCGCGTCATGCAGCAGCTCGCACAGCCATCATTGGGATCCAAGCAGGTGCCTCGCAAGCTGCCAGAGTTACATGCGCTGAGCTGCTGCCTCAAATCTGTGTGCACACACGATGCAGCCGAGGGCATCGATGTGTTGCGCAAAGCGTGCGGCGGCCATGGTTACCTTGCTTCGGCCAATTTCGACAGCATTCAGGGATTGGCTAATGCCGCGTTTACCTACGAGGGCGAGTACACGGTGCTGTTGCTACAAACGGCACGCTTTCTCTTTCGTCAGTACGTGGATGGCCAGAGACGCAAGGTATTATCCAGCAGTGTGAGATATCTGCGTAATACCACTGCCCTGTGCTGGGGTTCAAATTTGCTGGAGAATGTTGCACGGGCGCTGGAGATCAGTACCACAGCGCAAGTGCGCGATGCATGGCTACTAAAACAGAGCAAAACTAGCCGCGAAGGTCTTAGTGAACAACAGGCCACCAATTTGGTGGGTAGAAGATTGACAGAGGCAGCTTCACTGCATGGTCATACCTTTTTGGTGCGCAACTCCATTGATCAGTTGGCACAGTTGCAGCGTACAAATGTTGTAAACCCAAAGCTGAAAGCGCTGCTACAACAGCTGGTCGAACTGTTCGTACTGGACACATTTCAGCGCGAACTGGGTGCTTTGCTTAAGTGGAACAACATTAGTGGTAGCCATGTGGAGCAAATGGAGCAGCGTTACGAGCAACTGTTACAGCAACTGCGTCCCAATGCAGTGGCCTTGGTGGACGGCTTTGATTTCCATGATCGCGTACTCGGGTCCACGTTGGGCAGTTACGATGGTCGCGTCTACGAGCGTCTGATGGAGCATGCTCGCAGCAACCCACTTAACCAGGAGCAGGTCAACGTGAGCTACCGCGAGCACCTACGGCCACTCTTGCAGGGCAAACTGTAGAAATGATTAATCGTCTCGAGTTTGTGAATTAAATTTATTTGTATTTGCGTGGACAACACACAGCAAGCAGAGAATTAAGCTATAATTCAATTAGTTGCTAAAAATCAGATATATAATAGATTCATATATATTAAATAAAGGGACATGGGTACATAATATACTGTTTCTGCTGCCTCGCGGTACCTAGAACATTTTTTTTTTGACCGCCGTGTAGCGTTCCATGTAGACGTCGTAACCGTCGAGATCAGTAAACTGCTTCGAATTGAAGAGATTGCCGTCGACAGCCAAATTGCAGATCTTGGAGTCTTTCAGTATGCGTGGCGTCAAAGTCACCGCCTGCAGACAGTTCTCCTCAAGTCGCAGCGTTTTTAGTTTTGGACAGTCCGCAATTTCCTCGGATAGCGATGATATTTGGTTTTGGTTAAGGTTCAGCTCTGTCACATACAGATTACCCACTCCGTGGGGAACTTCGGTAATTTGGTTGCGCGACACGTCCAGGACATCTAACTGCTTAAGTCCACAGAGCATTGTTGGAAATTCCTTCAGCTGATTGTTGCTAAGATTGACGGTTTTCAGGTGCATACAATTACCCAGACTTTTGGGTAATTTGGTCAAGAAGTTGTCCATCAGTAGTAGCACCTCTAATTTCAGTAGTTCGCCAACCGCTTCGTTGAGATCGACCAGTCGATTGCCACTCAGATTGATATGCTTAAGAGTCGTCAGACGCCCAAGTTCATCGGGTATGTGTTCGAAACGATTTTCTGATAAATCCAGAGTTTTCAGCACATTTGGATAGGTTTTCAATTGCGGTGGAAACTCCTGCAATCGTTGTAGAGATATTTTTAATATCCCCGTCTTTTGGGCCGTCTCCAGATGTTGTTTTATTTGTTTATTGCCCATGATTGTGCTTTTGCTCAGCTCTGAGCGACTGACTGTATAATTTGGTTTCATATCGATGTATCGCTATCGACTATCCGATATTTGTCGGCAATTCAGCAGTGTTTTGTCTGCTCTAGCCCTCTAAAATATCAAAATGGTAGAGAGTATTGTATTTTTTTTTTTTTTTTGACCAAAATCGTTTGTAAAATTTTGATGAGCACTAAAAATTTCAAAATTTATTATAGGCCACTCGGGGAGGTTGTCAAAAATACACAATTGTTGTAGGTTTTCGAGAATACAATGTTTTTTGGTTATTATGGTATGCTTATAATGCGCTATCGTTAAATATGTACCAATTAATGAGATTTGATATCCCAATAAGATTGTGTGAGTTAGCAGTATTATTGACCGTTGACATACCCCATATTTCAATGTGTGTTAATTATCGAAGACATATTTGAAAATATCGGCAGTCCGACTGGTATATTGTAATGCTATTTAAAAAAAAAACTTGCATATATCTATATTTGATATGTACATTTGATTTTAAAATTAAAGCTTTATTACCGAGTAGCTATAAGCATAATTGTTGCAATTTGTTATAAAAAGAGCCGCAATGCAATTATGGTTATCGATAGCTGTATTTTCATCCGTACGCTTTGGTATTTTGCAGCACTAACAATTTCACCACTAAGAGAGCTGTCATAAAATACAAGCGTGGACTGGCTGACTGCCGCTTATAAAGCAAAAGCAATCGTAGATTTTTTTCGGTAAATAATAAAACTCGCAACGGTGCAACAACTAGCCCTTCGGATAGGCCTTACTAAAAATAAGACGTTCTCTTTTACAGCACTTGGGAGCGAAAGGAAATTGGCAATTTTTGGCAATTGTTATTGCGGCTGACCGTGAAGCACGCGCTACAGTGGCAATCCGAGCAGCGACCGGTAAAGACAGAGACCGAGAAAAAGCACGAGTTAATCTTGATTGAACGTGGGCGAGAAAGCGTAGAAAGCATAAACAATGCCGAAAGACACTATTGGCAAGGTACAGGAGTACAAGGACTCACTGATCACGAAAGCGGAGATTCTTATTACAAAGGGTTTCCCAGAGAAAATCGTTGAACTGAACGAGCTGCTTGCTACTCCCATGTTCAATGAACGCAATTTTAGTGAAGTACATCAGGATCTTAACATTCCGGTCGTCGCTCCCATTTTGGTAAATAATCACGCCAGCGAAGACAACGCCAGTGATGATTCACCAGTGCCAAAGCGTCCGCGCAAAGATGAGACTATAACCGGCACAACTGTATTAGGAGTACCCGTTGGTACGGTGCCCTGCAACAAGCCGCTTTGTGAGATGATTAAGGTGGTTAAGCCGATTATACGCAAACTTGTCGAGGACTGTAAGTAAATATATTGCTAGATCTTTGGTCTGAATAATTTCACAATGTTACCAATCTTTTTCAGCTAATCTTTTGAAAATGTGGATTTCATTTATGATTCCGAAAATTGAAGATGGCAACAATTTTGGTGTCTCCATCCAGGAGGATACTCTTGCTGAAATCCAAACGGTCGAATCGGAAGCTGCTGCTTTCTTTGACCAGATTTCAAGGTACTTCTTGTCGCGCGCTAAGGTTGTCTCAAAGGTCGCCAAGTACCCGCATATAGATGACTATCGACGTGCAGTTGTCGAGCTTGATGAGAAGGAATACCTCAGTCTGTGGTTGGTCGTTTGCGAAGTGCGCAACCGTTATTCATCGCTACACGATATAGTCATTAAGAATCTGGAGAAACTGAAGAAGCCGCGCTCTTCGAACGCCGAGAGCTTATACTAGAGAGACGCCTATTTGTTTGATTTTCTTCAATTGTACAACGACCATACACCTCTTTCCTATCGATAGCCTGTAGCACACACGGAGGAGCATCATTCGCATCCCCCGACCTATATACGCATTCAAAAATCCAGAGCCCAGGTCACCCGTATGGCGGTAAAAGTTAGAAGTACTTTAAGTAAAATGATGTAAGACGCATTAAAAATTTGATAACAAATTAAGACAAAATGTAAAAGGCTTAAGAGCTAGTAAAAGTTCAAAATGAAGCAAAACTTTATCTAGATGATCTAGATCTAGATTTAAAGTTACCCTCAATTTTTCACTGTTATACATAAAGCGAAATCTATGCTTATTGTTGATTTCAACAAATAGTAGCTTCACACTCACTCACATACGTTCGCGCACACACGCATACAAACTTTCAAACACATACAATTACACGCAAATAAAAAAAACCAAGTCTCGATTGCTCTCGAAAAAAAATGAATGGAAAGGTCAATCAACAAGTAAATAATAAGAAATTTGTTAATGAAAGATGAAATCGACTCGAAGTACAACTTTTTTAAAGAGTCTTCCCTTTGTCGAGTCTTCGAAAGACGATGCTAAGGTTATGGAAATTGATTGTTTTTCGACTCATATTCCCAGATGAAAATCGATGAACACCCAACATAGTATGTATGCATGTACGCGACAGCAGTAATTAAAGAGTGCGAGCTAGCATTGCATACTTTAAGGCATGCTTTGAATTATAGTAGGGTATAAGCCAAAGACAATAAATTATACAAATGTGAGGCGGCATTAATTATACAGTGTGTCCACTGGTGGATGGTGGTGGCTGAGTGAGCGCACACATATAGTTATTCTGCATCGCTATTAACTATTAACATGACTTTTTGTCACTGTGTTTCGTCGTAAGGTCTTGATTTTAGAAAAACTCATTTTGCTGTTGGTGTTAAGCAGCTAAATTAAGCAGCTTAATCGTATAATTATTTGGGCTCTGCGCTAGAGCATCGTACGCCAAGCGAAAGGCTGGAAAGTCGAAAAAAGTAACGCTTCCGTGTAGATATTTCCGAACCATTAATAGAATGTATTTTGAACCAGTTACTGCGTACTGCTATTTCCTGGTTATGTTGTAAAACCAAACCCCTGAAAAAATCCACCAAAATATATGTACGATTATCGAGAATCTCCAGACCCTCATTAATTCCAATTCCACCAAGAGAAACAAGTTATTTTTGTTATACATTTGTTTTTTTTTTTTTTTGTTGTTTTTATTTGTTTTTTTTCCTTGTTTATTATTTGTATGTTTGTTTTGAATTTTTGTTTTGTTTGATTTTTAATATGTCGTATTTAATTTTATATAATTGTTTGTAAGCTTACAACTTAAGGCGTTAAGTTACAAACTAAAACTTAAGGCCTACACATCGTTTTTATCAATCATAACCAGCTTTAGCCCTCGCGTCTCTGCGCGTATTCATACATATATATATTTTTATATATGGTATTCATATATATTTTTATTATTTATACTTTTATTTAAATTTTTATCAAACATGCATTCAAACAGGTTTTATTATTGTTGTCAAACAAAAAAACCAAAATTACAAACAAAAACGAAAAACAATTTATCAACTTTCTGTTTTTGATGTTGCTGTTATTGATATTGTTATTAATATTATAGATTCCATTTTTCGCAAGGTTATCTTTGTTTTACATATAGTTATCATAAACTTTATATAATTATCTTCAATTTCGTGAT
Organism: Zaprionus ghesquierei; assembly: GCA_018904095.1. Classification (NCBI taxonomy): domain Eukaryota; kingdom Metazoa; phylum Arthropoda; class Insecta; order Diptera; family Drosophilidae; genus Zaprionus; species Zaprionus ghesquierei. The sequence goes on from JAEIGP010000576.1 coordinate 395,734, forward strand.
TTATAATTCCCTCTTTTTACAGGTTTTAAAATTCGGTTATTTATTCTCAGAAGAGAAGGGAGGGGCAGGCACCCCTCCTCAAATGACATATATACGTGTATATGTATACGAATGTACGCAGGTATGCACAAATATTACATACATACAAATAGATAGAACTGGAGTGGACCAGAGTATAAAGCAGGTGTCGCCCCCTTATCGTCTCCCACTCAGGTGTCCGCGTCTGTCTGGCCTTCGTTGTCTTGAGGCGGCGCTGTTCCTAGGTCAGTGTGCTCGTTTGTTTGTCAGGTCCAACTGTTCCACTGGCCGTCGACCAATGCCCAGTGCTTTTAACACATAGTACACCAATTGATACACATACATATGTATACAAATATACACACACACATACACAAGTCCAATGTCATATATATATATATATATATATATATATATATATATATAGCGAATTTATTACATTCTTTGTTATTAATTTTTAAAATAAAATATATATATATTTAAAAAAAAAAAAAAATACGGGACCCGCTCTTACTAAATCGCTGCCGCTCTGGCAAACAGCGGTGTGTGTGTGTGTGTGTGTGTGTGTGTGTGTGTGTGTGTGTGTGTGTGTGTGTGTGTGTGTGTGTGTGTGTGTGTGTGTGTGTGTGTGTGTGTGTGTGTGTGTGTGTGTGTGTGTGTGTGTGTGTGTGTGTGTGCTGGTGTGTAGGTAAGCGGAGTTGCGTGTATGTGCCTTGTCATATTTATCATTTTCTCATTACTCATTGAATTTCATATTAGATTTAAATATACATGTTTATGTATGCGTATATTATATATACATACAAATATATTTTATATGTATATATATAAGTTCACGGTAATATTTTACAAATTTTTGTTAAATAAGTCTTAGTGTTTTGTTGTTTTTTTTTTTTAGTTACATGTGTATTAAAAATATTACATTTTTGTAAATTGTTTTTATGTTTTTCTCGTCTCTTTCCCCGTTGTTTACCATTTTTTGCATTTGCATGTAAAAAAATAAGTTAAAAAAAAAAACAAACCGTAAATAGCTAAACACTAAAATTGTTTTCGTAAGACATAGCTATAGTATATAAAAAAATATGCATATACATAAACATACGTGTATATATACATGTACATATATATATATATATATATATATATATATATATATATATATATATATATATATATATATATATATATATATATATATATATATATATATATATATATATATATAAATATATATATATATATTCAAGTGTTTGTTTTTGTATGCATACATATATATTGGTATTTTTTTTTGTTTTTGTGTTTGTGTTTAACTTTACTTACATAATCATTATTATTGTAATTAAACGTATATTATTAAATAGCATATAGCATACACAAACATACATGCCCATATACATATATATGCTATAGATATATGCATGCATCTGCCCATACAAAAAAAAAAAAAAAAATGCTTTATAAATAAAAACTTACACATAGAAAGCAGCAAAATAAATGTGTGTATATATATAGAAGAATATATAGTAGAAAATGGTCTATTTTTTTAAAAATTATTTTCCTTTTATGAAATTTACAAAATATTGTTTAAATTAATTGTTTTTGAAAGTGTACTATAAATTATATATTTACTCGTTTTTCTTCCGTTTATCATTATTATTTGAATTATTTATATATGTATTTGTTTTCGTTTTTTTTAGATTTTTTTTTTCATTTCTAAGAACAGCCCAACAGTGTTTTTTATTTTTAGTTTTTTTTTTCTTTTTAAATTTAGTTTTATATTTTTTATTTATGCATATAGGCTTTTGTTTGTTTTTGTTTTTCTTTATCCATTATTGTATATCGAATATGCATATGTTTACATATAGTATGTATATATTTGTTGCTACATCTTAATTAGGTTTTTGACTCCTGTTTAAAGGTTAGGTATACGTTTTGGGATACAAATTACAACGAATGCACGTTAACCTAAAAAATGATAACGGGAACAACAATAAAGATAAAGAGAAAGAGTCTGTTGATAAAGGAATCAAGATCTGTCAGACAACAATTACATGTAGCACAAAGTGTAAGAGAGGTAGAGACTAAGAGTAAAGGACCCGATCGTCCTTCACACCTCACACAGCTGTTCAAGCTTAATGACGTCATCGCCAAGTTGGTGTTGAAAATCAATTTTAATAAGTGTGCATAGTGCAGAGTGCTATGTGCTGTTTGCTCGATGCTTCTTGTGTTTGTTTTTTGCCGTCTGAATCTGTATTTAACTGACTTTGTCATCGCGTCACTCTCTCTCTCTCTCTCATGTTCTCTGTGGCCAGAGCACTGTTTGCAAGTGCATCAAATATGATGTCTAATAAGACAGGCGATTTTACTCTCTCTCTCTGTTTGTCTCTGTCTGTCTGTCTGTCTGTCTGTCTGTCTGTCTCTCTCTCTCTCTCTCTCTGTCTCTCTCTGTCTCTTTCTCTCTGTGTCTCTCTCTCTCTCTGTGTCTCTCTCTCTGTGTCTCTCTCTCTCTCTGTGTCTCTCTCTCTCTCTTTTTCGCGCTCGAAGTGTTGCTTTCACTCTTTAAAGCCAGCTGCTAACTTTGAGTTGTTGCTTTTGTTGTTGTTTTCTTTGCTTTATACACTTTGCTTAGTTTTATAGTCTGTAGTTCGCTCTAGCTCTATACATACACATACTTTTACATTTACATATACATAAAGTTTTTGTTGTTGTTGCACTTGCTGCTGCTTATTATGTGGTTGTACATACATATTTTGTTGCTGTTCTTGTTGGTATTATTGTATCTTAGATTTCAGTTGTTTCTTTCGTCGCTGTCAATCGTGTTCAGTAATATCCATGATTGGCGCCAGTTCCGCCGCCGCTGCCAGCGCCACTGCTCGCATAATGATGAGCCGCTGCAGCTGCTGCTGCCGCGGCCGCAGCTACTGTTGCTGAATCGGCGGCATAATGCTGTCCGGGCGTATAGTGGGCCGGTGGTGCTCGCTGTTGCTGCGACTGCAACGGCGGCGGTGGATGCAGCGTAATTGGCTGATAATGCGCCTGATGGTGTCCGTGCGATGTTGGTTGCGCCAGCGACTGCGGCGATTGCGTTGGCGAACGCGTTGGCGGCTGCACTTGATGATGCCGTCGGTAGCCACCGGCATTGGTCCAGTTCTGGATCTGTTGTTGCTGTTGCTGCTGGAGATGTTGCTGAAGCTGCTGTTGCTGCTGGAGCTGCTGATGCTGCTGCTGGTGCTGAAGATAAACATTGGCTGCGCTGTGTGGATTGGCTGCTGGAGGCGCCGTCGCTGCTGCCGTCAGAGTGCGCATGCCGGACGACGACGCCTGCAGTCACAACTAATCTTCGTCGCTAAGTGCTTCATACTTGGAGGACAGCAGAGGTTTTGGTTCACTGGCCGCTGCTGCTACAGCCGCCGCCGCTGCAGCTGCTGCCGAAACACTGGCATTAATGGGCCCACCGCCGCCGACGACGCCGCCGATCGAGGTGACAACACCACCAACGCCGACAACACCAGCGCCACCGACGCTGACACCGACACCGCCACTACTAGGTCCGCCGCCGCCGCTACCGTTACCGCCAGCATTGATGCCACCAGGACCAACCACAGAAGCAGCACCGCCGCCGCCGCCGCCACCTGGACCGCCAGCTCTGACACCATCGCCTCCACCGACAACCAAACTGACGCCAGCCGCGGCAGCACCTGCCTCACTCAGCACATGTGCGACCTTGGCGCTGAGATGACTCGGCGCCGTCGATTGATGTGCCATTGGCATTGTTGGTGGAGGCGGTGGCGGCAAACCGCCCGCAGCGCTGGGCACGGTCAGCGCACTGTACGGATACGCATAGGTGCCGGCGGCGAATGCAAAGCGACGGCCGGTGTCCACCACCTCGTACTGATTGGGCGTCTTGCGCGACACGTTGATATCGTGTGTTGGTGGTGGTGCCGAATCTTTGCTACGATGCTGCTGCTGTTGCTGTTCGTTGTGATCGGCGGCCACTGCGGCTGCGTGTGCATGCGCCGCTACCGCCGCTGCATGGGAGGCCTGTGCTAGTAGATGCTCCTCAAAGTCGGGGCGCATCACCTCAAGGCGATTTTTGCCATAGCCAATGTCATCGCGCATCACCTCGGCAATGCGATTCTTTACATAGTTATCAAAATTCGAACCGGAACCACTACCGCCTCCTCCAGCCCCGGGGCCACCGCCGGGTCCGCCACTGCCGGGTGGTGCACCGCCGGCGACGCCACCACCACCTCCACGTTGCTCTGCGCCCGATGGTGGTGCCGGCGGCCCAACAGCGCCGGGAGCGCCGCCGCGTCCGACCACAACTCCCGGTGTTGAGAGAAAGTAGTGCGTGGGATCGTGCATGATCAGATCGTGGGCAAATTTACTACGCGGACTCACTGCCTGCGGCATGCGTATAATGCTGCGTGCATCCTCGCCAGGGGTATTGGCGCGTCCACCACTTGGCGGTCCGCCACTGTTGCTGCCACTGCCGCTGCTGCTGCCACGTCCACTGTCAATGACGCCAACGCCAACGGGCGACTGTTTGGCCCGTTCCGCTGCGGCTGCTGCAGCAGCTGCCTCCTCGGCTTTCTGCTGCTGGCGACGATTCTGCTTCCAGCGATCGGGCGTAAGTATCGACTGTGAATCCTGCATGTACGGCATGTAGGTGGGTCGCAAATGGGGCCCATAGTCGTTCGTTATAATCGAGTCGGTCAGCTCGCCAAACGTGATGCTCTTCGTATGAATCTGCTGCTGTTGTTGTTGGGCTTGTGAGGGTGGTGGTACCTGCTGCTGCTGCTGTTGGCCTGGCGGAACGCCGCTGCCTGGCTGCGACGTGGGCGGGACATGATGCGATGGCGGGCCGCCGCCAGCGCTTTGGCCACGCATGGAGCCATGCACTGAACGACCTCCTAAGCCCGGTTGCGGCGGTCCGCCCGCTGCCTGCGACTGTTGCTGTGGTGATGGACCCGTGGAGATGCGTTGCTCCTGGTCAAGGTCGACGTTGATGACATTGGGCGAACTGGAGTTTGCTTTGCCATTGTTCTCGGCGGCCAGTAGCGACACGGCGGAGCCCTCATGCGGTTGGCGTATGTCGCGTTGATACTGCAAATTGAATGAGGCTTATAATTAGAAACGGACTGCAGAATGAATGCCAGAGGGGGGAACACTTACGTAAGCGGGACGCGATATCTCACGTGGCAAGCTGTTGATGTCGGTGCCGGAACGGCTAATCTCGTGCTTGATGATGGCATCGATGAGCGTCTGTGCGCTTAGTTGGCCATCCTCGGGCGGCTTGCTGATATGTGCAGGCCGATAATAGCTGCGATCGAGGGAGCAAGATAGAGAGCGAGACAAAGAAAGGAGAGAGAAAGTGAGTAAATTTGTGGAATCTAAAGATTCATCTACTTACGGATCCCGCTCACGATCCGGTATGGTACGCGGTGGTCCCGTCTCCGGGCCACGCAAATAGTGCACATGCGCTGGATGCGTGTGCGCATGCCCTGGCGGCGGCACTGCGTTTGCTGCGGCCAACATGCGCTCCATGCGACGAGTATCGCGTTCCCGTTCATCGGCCGCCCGCTCCTGTTCGCGTCGCTGACGTTCCTGTTCGCGTTGCCGATCGATGCGATGCTGCATGCGTTCTTGATTTTGTATTATCTCGCGCTCCCGCTCACGTTCGCGCTCACGATCACGCTCCATGTTGTGCTGGCGATGATCGCGCTTCGCCTGCTCCATGCGTTGCAATGCAGCTGCGTTCAGATGCTGCCGATACTGCTGTTGCGCCACCAATTGCTGCTGCACTACAGCCGCCATCTGCTGATGATGCATGGCAATGGGATCCCGATAGCGTAACTCATGATGTGGTGCCGGTGGCGGTGGTCCGCCCTGTGCCTGCGACACCTGCACATGCGTCGGGGGTGGCGGCGGTTGTTGTTGCGCCTGTTGCTGCTGCTGGTGTTGCTGTGCCGCTGCTGTTGCCGATGGCGACTTCTCATCCTTCTGCGACGGCACTGGCAACTGCGGCTGCTGCACGGCGACATCCACGAACGAGGCTAACGCATCGTGACCAGCTAAAAGAGTGTGTGAAAGAGAGAGAGAGAGCATTAGCATTGCCTGCTGGCTGACTGCAAGCTTGAAGGATTCGAACTCACCTGGCGGAAAATTATAGGGTGTCACAATGTGCATGCGACTCGGGGGCGGCGCAGCAGGCGAGGGCGGCTTAGAGCCGGTGTTGTGGCGCTGTATGACGCCCTGACGCTGTGGCGGCGGCGTGCGATGCGGACTTGGTGTACTGCAAAGGGCGAAAGCGAGAGAGAATGAGACAGAGAGAGAGAGAGAAAGAGAGAGAGAGAGAGAGAAAGAGAGAGAGAGAGAAAGAGAGAGAGAAAGAGAGAGAGAGAGAGAAAGAGAGAGGGGAAGAGAGAGAGAGAGAAAGAGAGAGAGAAAGAGAGAGAGAAAGAGAGAGGGGAAGAGAGAGAGAAAGAGAAAGAGAGAGAAAGAGAGAGAGAAAGAAAGAGAGAGAGATAGAGACAGTTATAGATATATGTATTTTTTATAGGGTATACACAACTCACTTGTTGGAATGATCTGCCGGCGATGCACGACTCGAGTACTCGGCGCGTCCGCGTGCCTGCGGTGGTTCCTTCTCGTAGCCAGCATAGACAGCTGCTGCACTGCCACCACTGACGCTATTGCGCGGCGATGGTGACTCCTTGTCCGAACCAGAACCGGCACCGCCTCCGCCGGCGCTGCTGCTGCCCCGAGACACATTGCGCTGCTGCTGTCCCTGCATCTGTTGCGATGTGATGTAGTCGTTGATTACAATCTGACGCGAACTCAGCACCGACGGCTGCTCGACTACGCCGCCGTAGGACGAACGCGAGTACGGTAAACCGACGGTGACGCCAACGCCAAGATTGACGCCCACATAACCCTGAGGCGGTGGTGCCTGCGGCGATGATTGCTGAGGCGGCGGTGGTGCCTGTGCCGGACTCAAGCGCTGTGAACTCTTGTAAAATTCATATGCCCGTTTGCTGTCCAGGTGATGCGGCGGCAGATGCAGCGGTGTGCCCTGTGTGATGGATCCATGTTTGCCTGGATCTGTGGCACAACCGACGCCTGGTGGTGTCTGGCGCACAATGCTTTCGTACTTGGGACTGTGCAGCGACGATGGCGATGCGGCATGTACAATGATCTGCTGCTGCTGTTGCTGCTGCTGCTGCGCGCTGTTGGTGGGCGTTCCGTGCGTTATGGAGCCGCCCTTGACCAGCTGCATCTGCTGCTGCTGCTGTGAGACGGCGGCGGCCGCTGCCGATTGCTGCTGCAACTGCGACGGCGATGGCGCTTGACTGTGCAGATGTTGCTGCTGTGGACTTAATTTAGGCGGCAACTTGGAGACCCTCGTCGGTGGCTGGGGCAGAGGCGGTGGTGTTGGACGCGTCAATTGGTTCTGGCCAAGGGGTACAGGTACTGGTTGCACATACAACGAACTTGGTGGGCCACCAGCGCCACCGGTGAGCACCGATGGCTGTTTGACCACGCCCACGCCCACGCCATGCAGATGCGGATAGGATAGATAGCCTGTGGATGAGGCCGGTGGCGGTGCGCCGGACACGGTGTCACCACGATAAATGCTCGGTGCCGAGCGCACAATGTGCTTTACACGTTCTGCTGCCACCGCAGACCCAGCACCGCCGGCTCCAGTGTGCGGTGAATGGCCATCGCGTGGTGGCTTCTTGATGCTCAGATCGAGTGTCTGTGGCTCCGGCTCGATGGCCAGACGTTGCGGTGGTGGCACGTGTGCTGTGTGCGTTGGTGGTGGTGCAGACTGGTTGGGTGGTTGCTGCTGCAGCTCGCGTTGCTGCAGCAACTCGCGTTGCTGCTGCAACTCGCGTTGCTGCTGCTCACGTTGCTGCTGCTCACGTTGCTGCTGCTCGCGCTGCTGGGCAGCCACATGACTGGCCGAAACGTTGTAGATGAGCGTGTCCGGCAGCGTGGGCGTCGGTGGACTCTTTTTCACCACCGGCGTTATGGTTGCCTTGTCCACAGATAGTTGCTGCTGCTGCTGTTGTTGCTGTTTCTGTTGCTGCTGCTGCAGCAGGGCTGGATGCGACATGTGCACATGGTGTGCAGCAGCTGCGATTGCTAGATGCGAATTGACCACGGTGGGTATCAAGGTGGCCAAATTGTCGCTGCTGTTGCTGCCGCTTACGTTGCTGCTGTTGCTGCTGCCACCGCCGCTGCTGCTGTTGCTGTGCAAATGACTGTGCGGTGCACGACTAACAACGGTGCCGCTGCTGTTCACCGATGTTGGTGGCATTTGCTGTGGCGGCGCAGCGCGCGAACTAAGCTTCTGCACGGAGGTGCCATGCGGCAAACCTGGTGGCGGCACCTGTTGCTGCTTCAGCATGGAATTGCCATCCTGTCGATATTCACGCACAATTGTCAACTCTTTGCGATCCAAATTGTTGTGTTGTGGCTGCTGCTGTTGCTGCTGCTGTTGTGGCTGCTGCTGTTGCTGCTGCTGCTGTTGCTGCTGCTGCTGCTGCTGCTGTTGCTGCTGCTGCTGCTGCTGATGCTGTTGCTGTTGTTGGTTGCTTTGCTTGCCCTGCTGATTGCTGCCCGATTGAAGCTGCGGCCCCTTGTGCTGCTTCAGCTGCCGTTCGATCACCGAGTAGACGCAATCCTGCACATTGTTAACAGCTTCGCGTCGCATGCTCATCGGCCCATTCGGTTGCTGCTGCTGTTGCTGCTGTCCGGCCATTGCGGCGGCAACTGCAGCGGCATTTGGTGGTGGCTGCAAACCTCCCACAATGTTGTTGTTGCCGCTACCGTGTCCATGTATTGGGGCAGGATGTGCCGCATATGCAGCAGCCGCATGTGAGGCCAACGTGTTAAAGTTCACCTTGGGACTTTGCCGATTCGCCGGCGAATTCTCGTTCTCCTCGTCGGCCGTCTCCGTGGCGGATGAATCGTATTCCTCGCTGGTTTTCGGCTTCTTGGGCGCCTGGCAGGCCGGCGGCAGCAGGCGATCGTTGTCATTGGCTGCCGCCTTGGCGCTCATGCGCGTCGGCGTTATGGTCAGAGCAGCGCCCGAGGCGTCGGCGACGCTGCGCACATTGATCGGTGCCGCATTTGGTGTTTGTTGATTCGTTGCTGGCGGCTTTTGTGGCGCTGGCGGTGGCTGTGGCAGCTGTTGTTGTTGTTGTTGCTGCAACTGATGCTGCTGCTGTTGTTGCTGCTGTTGCAGCTGCTGCTGTTGTTGTTGTTGTTGTTGTTGCTGCTGCTGCTGCTGTTGTTGATGTTGCTGATTGGTCAACTGTGACTTGTGACGCTGCAAGATTTCGGGACTATCCACAGATGCGGTATCGGAACCGCCAGGCTCACGTTCATCGCACGACGAGGTGCTCACATCGGTCTCATCGCCGGCACTGACATCGCCACCAGCGGCGTTGGCAGCACGTCTCCGCTGCTCGTCATCGGTGAGATCGGCACGCTGCGGCTCGAGCTTGCGTCGTATGCGCATCAGGCAAGTAGAGCAGCAGCGTGTGGCATGCGGCGGTATTTGGAACTCGGCCATCAACGGATCACGCAATTCGGGCGACAGCTCGAACAGACGTGTTGGTATGTTACTCAGACGCTTGGAGCGATCCTTCGGATTGGAGCATGTGGGTAGCGGGCAATTGGGATAGCGATTGCGCACCGACTTGCACTGACAACTGTTGCAGACGCGTGCACCCGCCGGTATCGTCTCGTCGGCGATGGCATATTGCTGGCCACGCCCCTTCTTCAGGGGCCGTGTGCGCGGACATGCCTCGGCCTTGCATACAAAGCAGTTTGCCAGTTTGTCTAGAAAGAGAGCGAGAGGAGAGAGAGAAAGAGATGAGTACAAGATAAGCAAACACATTATAAAACAAGTACGAAAGCTACATTCGAGTGTGCTGGACTGTGATATACCCGCTACTCAAAGCTTTTACATGTTAAATTACATGTTAATGCATTCCTGTACATTCATTTTTTATTCTTTTATAAATGTTAGGTCAAGTAAAATAGTTCGTTCGGTTTTTTTTATTGATTTTTCAAAAGATGATAACTTTGCGCCGTTTACGAACAAACTTGTTGCCAACGAGATGCCAACTTCATTATACCCCTCTCGTAGAAGGCTGCGTCTCTATTGGCAAAAAACTAGGAGAGCCAATTTTCACAGGCCTCTCTTGAAGCCAATTTCTCACCATTAAGCGCGTTTGCCATGGACAGGAAAAGATCGTAATCACTTGGTGCCAGGTCCGGACTATAAGGTATGTGCACTAGGCCCTCCCATCCGAGCTCCCGGAGCTTCTGGCGCGTCACAAAAGACGTGTGTGGCGTGGCGTTATCCTAATGGAACACAATTCGGCATCTGTTGATTAAAGATGGCCTCTTCTGGATGAGTGCTGCCTTCAAGCGGTCCAGTTGTTGGCAGTAGAGGGCCGAATTGAGCGTTTGGCCATAAAGGAGCAGCTCGTAGTAGATGATTCCTTGACAATCCCACCAAACACACAGCAAAACTTTCCTGGCCGTCAATCCCGTCTTGGCTATCGTCTGGGCCGCTTCCCCGAGCTTTGAGCACTACCGTTTGCGCTCGATGTTGTCGTATACGACCCATTTTTCATCGTGTCACAATCTGCTTCAGAATCGGGTCGATTTTGTTGCGATTCAGTAGCGATTCGCAGATGGAAATTCGGTCCATTATGATATTTTGCGTTAGTTCGTGTGGCACCCAAAATCGAGCTTTTTTTTTTGAATCCAAGGTTATGCAAATGGTTCCAAACGGTTTTCTGACTTATCTTTAGTTCGTTCGTTTACAGTATTGGGCCCATAAACTAAATTAATTTTTTCAGCAGATTTGGCTGCTTTTTCGCCTTTATCGAAGAAAAATGGTGTCCATCTTTGACAAGCTCTCACAACGTCAGAGTCAAAGACAAACTTTTAGCGCGAATAAACACGTTTTCATCGCCGTATAGTATGATTTGATGCGACACGTAACACTAGTACTATGGACAATAACGCCATCTCTTAGATAAAAAAACCGAACGAATTTTTTACTTGACCTAATATTAAAAAAAAAAGCGGGCGGCGGAACTATGGAAAACGTTTTCTAGAATAACTTCTGTGTTCGGATTCTGATCGGATTGTTATTTGGGGACCAGGTGCATCAGCATCTTTACGTTTGCCAAAGAAAGCTGTAACCTTAATACTTTCCTTAATATTCAAAAATTATCGATTTGCGTGGGCGGTGGGCGTGGCACTTCAAATTATAAACAAACTTGATCTGCGTATGGTATACAGGAACCATCATGTCAAATATGATGTCTCTAATAGGTCTCTAATAATTTGTAATAGGTGAGATCTCGACGTTCATACAGACAGACGGACATGGTTCAATCGACTCGGCTAGTGATCCTGAGCAAGAATATATATAGTTATTGGGGTCTGCCATGTCTCCTTCTGCTTGTAACATACTTTTGCACAAACTTAGTATACCATTTTTGACCATTTTCAATGGTCGAATGGTATAAAAAATTACTCTTCCACAATCTCTTCCCCACTAAGAATCGAACCCAAGTCAGCCCGCTTTAGAGTCTCTGGTACCCTTCCAATGAGCTATTGTCACCACTACGCAACATTTGCCAAAGTTATATTACAAGGCTATGCAAGATTTTAGCATGACAAAAATAAACTTTTAATATGTGGTGTTGTGTTTTGTTGTTGTAATGTTCTTAGCCACCATTAATAAATGGATATTCAAAGATTATATTTATAATTTAAAAGAATTAGAAACAAGAGAGAAAGCCTACCTTCGACATGCCGAAGGTTTTATACCATTGCAGTTATTTCACATATTAAATCGGCCGATAGGTTTTATGGCAGCTTAATATCTGTCCGATTTTAATAAAAATTGCATAGCATTTAATGGACATACTTAGAAATATATCAGAAAAGTTTCACAGCGATACCTTAAAAAATAAAAAAATTCGATCGATAGGTTCTATGGCAGCTGTGCGATATATCGGTCCGATCCGGCTCGTTACGACTTATTTACAGCCTGCAGCAATAAGAAGCATGTATACCAAGTGACATCAATAAAGCCGTAAAACTGAGGGACTGGTTTGCGTTGCAAAAGACGGACGGACGAACAGACGGCAGACAGACAGACATGGCCGGTTGACAACATTGGGCTAAGTTACATGGTGAGTCTTTCTAATTATTTCGTGTACAAATAAAAAAAAAAGTGCCTGACGCTGCAGCGCACTGGATTCGAACTCGGCTCTGGATTACCGCAGTTGCTAAAAAAATTTAATCATGAATATCTTTTATATTTATTATCCGATTTGGAGGAATCTTTGGAAAAACGTCCGCGGTATGATACTTTTTACTTGTTTAAAAAAATCGCTGCTGAAGATCTACATTTGCAGCAGCAGCGGTTTTTACCGATTTGCGGGGGCGGAAGGGAGCGTTCCCGAAATCCAAAACGAACTTATCAGCGTAAAAAAATAACTCATATTGTCACCAAATTTGGTAGTCCTTGCTCTTAGAATAGCTGAGATCTAGGTTTTCACACGAACAGACAGACGGACATGGCTATATCTTGGCTATATCGACTCGGCCGTTGATTCTGAGTCAAAATATATATGTATACTTTATGGGGTCGGAGATGACTCCTTCTGCCTGTTGCATACATTTTCGGTTTGAACAAAGTTATAATACCCTTCTACTCTATAAGTAGCGGGTATAAAAGTGATTAAATTAAAGTCAACTGCAAATGGGAGAGAGAAGAAAAAAATCAAATAAGAATCCCGGAAAAATCCTGAGTAAACTGACAAATGGTAAACACTTCCAACCCCTCCCATCCCCTTTAAGGGTTGCTGTAACGGTAACGGTAACGCTACTGCTAACGATAACTGCAGCTCTTGCTGCCACTGCAGATGTTGCTGACGTCGGACGAAGGCCGAGCGGAGCCTTCATTAAGCTACTCAACAAATAATGAGCAGCAGCAACATTGACGGCGAATTGAATATTTGAAGATTCATTTCCACCTCCCGCTCCACCCACATCCTCTCACACTTATTTACGCACTATGCCCTCCGCCCACTCATTTGCTTGTTAAGGGGTGTGAGTAGCAGAAATGAGGCATTGGTGATGCGCTTCGATATCGATAACTATCGAGAGACATTTGCTAATGTTATCGCCTCATATGAACGCTAACTAACATTTCGAATCGATTGGCAATGTAGTCGATAAATAGTCTAAATCAATAAATAATCGATTATTATTTTTTAAACATTATTAAAAATTGCTAACTAAACAAAACATACCTCAGTTCACTGTTCGCTTATTATCGCAACAATTGAAACTAAACTTGTCGATGAACCGATCAAGTGTGGTATTTTTTTAAAACCCAACCATGATAAGTATATGTATATATGATTTACTACCTTTATCTCATTTCCAAATCTCAGGAAGCAAACCCTACTTGAAAGAAGAAGAAAAATAAACTATTGAGAGTGCTGCGCGTGTGAATTCGCGTTGCATTCTGTTGTTGTTTGTCTTAGTTGTTATTTTTGTTGTTGTGTTCAGCCATTTAATATTTTTACAATTTTAATGATGTGCAAATAGAGCGAGAGAGCTGACGAGAGGGTGGAAGAGCAAGAGGAAGCGTAAGCGAGAGAGACAGAGAGAGTGAAAAACAACGTGGCGCATTTAATCAAAATCAATGTAATTAAAATAAAGGCAAATAAAAGACAGCGGCGGCGTCGTCTCGTCTGTAATGCCAAAAGGGGGCTACTTAATAAAGAGACATCACAATAAGCAGGGGCGAAGTTGAATTGCGAGAGGGGCGGCAAGTCAAATCAATCAGCATTTAAATGTCAGACAAACTTCAAGGTTTCGTGCGAGTCAAAACCGACGGAGAAGACATTCTCCAAAACTGACCAAAGAACAGTGTAAATATGTGCAACCCCCAACCCCCTTCCCCCAAACCTCTGCTCACCACGCATATAAGTTGTGCACCCACCACTGCATTCCATGCCTTCTGCCCCTCCCCCCTCCTTACAATGTGCGTTGTCGTCGTCGTCTCTGTGGAATATGGAAAATACATCAAAGTAGCCAAAGCCAACGGCGACAGCGCCCTCTTCCCCTCCCCCGTTGCAAGCGACCCTCTGGCCAGGCCAGGCCACTGCCTCGGCTCGCTGCTCACTGTCTCTGCCCTCATTCACATCACAGCTCTCTTTCACTCCATTTCGCTCTCATTCACCGTCATTCACCGTCCTTGTACAGCGCTCGATTTTCATGTTCGGTCCAAAAGATGCAAAAAAGGCAAAAAAGAAACGCTTTTTGGCCGCGCAAAGTGAAGCGTTTAAATTTTAATAAACCACTCATTTTAATTTTGATTGTCGCCGGCATAAGAGAGGGCGGAGAGGGAACAGGGTTGCAAAAAGGAAAGAGGAATGGATACGAATGGGCTTTGGACATTACAAGAGGGAGGAGAGCCTGGCTGTGGTAATCTAAGCTGAGCTCAGCAAATTGTCACAAAAACCATTGAATCACCATAAATACCTATGTATAGGGGCTCACTTAGAGACTATAAGTAACTGACATGATTATCTCAGAGATATGTACATGAGGCATTCCCAAAATATTCAGTTTCCTTTCAGCAGCCATTTCATCATTTTATCTACAGAAATACATGTTAGTACCACGTTCCGTTAATCTAATGGCGGATGATATAAACTAGTGCACTTTAATCACACACTCAACTCTCATTTCGTGTCAGTCAGCCAAGTAAAAAAAAATGTTGCCTACTTTTTGAGCCACATAAAATGGTCAATTCAATTGATTGCGCGCTGGCTGTGCTGTGCTGCTCAATCAAAATGCAATTATAAAATGAAAATCAAATAGAATTGCAAAATAAATATTTAATGTTAATAGAAGTGATAACAACAGCAAAAGACAGAGAATAAGTGCTGGCAATAATAAATAAAGCAAAGATGCAATAAACTGTAAATAGTATCAGTTCCAATTTCAATTGCCGCACGTTGTTGGCACACTATGTGTTGCAACAGCAACAGCAACAACAACAACTCAAATAAATTAATGCATAAAAGGCAATTGGGCCGCTTGGCTCGCAGCATTGAGGTTTTTTTTTTGTGGATTGTGCGCCCCACAATCTGTGCCTTGTTGCAACATATCAATAATTTTTGCAATACTTTTCTTTATTTAATTTTGGATTTACAAAAAAATATATATGTAAATATTTAATGCATTTTCATGGCATATGATGGCGCAAGAGAGGCGCACACACTCCCACCGATTGTGCATCGCCCACCGCACCGTGGTCAAGTGTGCATTGAAGTGGCAAGTTTTATTTTTTGATAAAAAAAAAAAAAGGGGGTAATAAAAATAAAACTCTAGAATGGAGAAAAAGCAGAGAAATTGTTTTCTTGCTTAATTTGCACACACACACACACACACACTGAGAGAGTTAATTCCCGCTCAAACTAGACGTGTTTTTAAACGCTGCGCGATTTTGATCTATTTCTTACGACGGTGCTGTTAGAAATAGTGGAGAAGTGCACAAAGCCACATCCCTTTGTTTTGCTTCGGGATCAAAATGTGGTCAACGCGGAAATAAGTACTTGTCGGTATAATTTACTTTTATTAACAAACTTGTCGCGGGAGGCCCGGCTAACCAAACAGCTGACAGCGCTGCCAACTGATCGCGAAGTACGCGTGGGTGGCCCAGCTGATAGTGCTGCCAACCGATCGCACAAATCGATTGGCGTTGCCAGACACACGGTGCTGCCAGACTTTGTCCGTTGGGCGCGAAACGTAAAAATTTAAATTTGAATTTAAAGTTTAAATTTTGGAGTGGACAACGCCTGCAAAGCGCGATACGGCAACAACTTTGCTCTTTTATTTGGAGTGGACCTAATTTTTAAGGGAAAAGGCATAAAGGCCGCGGACAGGCTAAATATCAACCTCTCACCCTAGCGGTGCCAAAGAAGAGACTCTGGTGTCCGAGAAGAGGCGGAGCAAAAAATCCTCCAACGGTCAAACGCCTAGGAGAAATCCGTGGCCAGCGGGGGACCCCTTTAAATTAGGTGCTCCAAATTCATTTAGAGCAAGTTTACCCGTAAATCAGAGCTTTAATGGATAGTCCAGCTGGGGGCATCGCCCCCAATGACGGAGACCCGCTTAGGAGCAGCTCCAAGACGATGAGGTCCCCGAGACCGACGCCATGCGCCCCGTTCCCGGCGACAACGGACCCAACAACGCCACTGGACAATGTGGCTAGTAAGGAGAGCTCGACGTTTGAGCAACTTGGAGAGAAAATAAAAGCGCTGAGTCAAATGCTACTAGGCAGACGTACGATCCACCAGCCAATGAGGGACTTGGTCGACAGCATCCTCGGCCTGTATGTCGCAGCAGACGAGGAACAAAGCCGTCTTGCATCAACAAGGAGGACGATTACGCCTCCTACCCAGAGATGCTCCCCGAGGGAAGGAAAACGCTCCCGAGACGACAGAGGCGAGCTTTTGTCACCTCCCCCCGGCCCTAAGAAGTCCAAGGGCAAGACGGCAGTGAGACCGACCGCCATAATAACGCAGATAACGCCTGCAGTAATCGCGAAGGAGAAAACACCGCGACAAGGCCATGGAAGAAGGTCAAGAACACCAAAAGCCGAAAGAAGACGCTAAAACCAGACGCCATCGTCGTCAAGGGCAAGGAGGGAGCCTCGTATGCCGAGATCCTGCGTTCTGTCAAGACGGAGCCTAAGCTGAAGAGCCTTGCGCTGCAGGTTAAAGGCATCCGAAAAACGGCCAAGGGCGAGCTACTCTTTGAGCTCAAAAGGTCAGCCGATCCCAACACGAGGACCCTTCAAGAAGCGGTGCAGGCATTTCTGGGCCCCGAGACAGAGGTGCGTTCACTCACCGAGATGGCAACCCTGGAGATCAAAGATCTGGACGAGGTCACAACGACGGAGGAACTCCTGGAAGCCCTGATCACGCAGTTCGGCGAAATCGGTGCATCGCCAACTTCGATTGTCTCCATCCGCAAATCATACGGAGGCACCCAGACGGCAATCTTGAAGCTCCATGCCGACAAAGCAGAGAAACTCGCCAAGGAGGGCAAGGTCCGAGTCGGTTGGTCTTTGCTTCAAATGCGGCGAGAAGGGACACAAGGCAATGAGCTGTTCAAACAGACACAAATGTATCCTATGCACCAGGAAGGGAGAAAAGGAAACTGACCATCCAGCCAACAGCAGCCGATGCCCATACATGGCAGCAGCGCAGGCTCGACGTATCCATCAATGACGAGGATCTACCAACTTAACCTCAACCACTGCAAAGCAGCGCATGACCTGCAAGAGCAATCGGTAAGAGCGAGTAATATTGACGTTGCCATACTGAGCGAGCCGTACCGCAAAAGATCCCCCAATACGTGGGCTGAGGACCACCTCGACAAGGCGGCGGTATGGAGCTGCGGTCAGCCTGCAGCACAGCCACTGGAAGTTCTCCAAGAAGAAGGGTTCGTGCGCACGAAGATGTACGGACTGTACATCTACAGCGTGTACCTGGCACCCTCAATGCCCATGGATTGCTACATGCGCGCCCTGGACAGGCTAGTAGCAGACGCACGAAGCAAGTCGCCATGCCTGATAGCCGGGGATTTTAACACCTGGGCAATCGATTGGGGGTGTCCAAGTACTAACAGCAGAGGTCAGGCTGTAACGGACGCAATGTCCACACTGGATGTCGTCCTACTGAACCATGGAGCCCGCCACACCTTCTTGAGGGGCAATGCTGGGTCAATTATTGATTTGACATTTGCTTCTAGTAGCCTGGCACCGAACACCACCTGGACCCTGCGCGAGGACTATACGCACAGCGATCACCTGGCGATTGTTATAGAGGTCCGAACGCGAGCACACCAGATGTTCATGCCAAGAAAAAGACGCTATAAAGTGGACACACTCGACATAGGGGTCTTTGAGAGCATACTCGGCGACTTCAATGGCAGAGGCAATGCCACGGCCAGAACCGACCAGCTCATGGCGCATATAGTAAGAACGTGTGATGCCTCAATGCGCAAAACCGGAACGGGTGCCAAGCGCCGCCCAGTCCATTGCTGCAACGACAACATTGAAAGGGCACGGTCTGACTGCTTTCGAACAAGACGGGCTTACCAAAGGGCTCTTAGACGCAGCGACCCGAAATCAGAATCGTTCAGGGAGCAACTCAGAGTCAAGAGGTTAGTAGTCAAACGCCTAATAAAGCACAGCAAGAGGAGAAGGTTCCTGGAGCTGTGCGACAAAGCCGACGCGGACCCCTGGGGAATGGCGTATAAGCTGACGATGAAGAGGCTGCACGCATTCAGAGCGCCGACCCCAGCGTGCCCGACGCTAATGCAAGCAATTGTCAGGCACCTGTTCCCAGAGCATGGATTGGTCCCAGGAAGGACCCACCAAACCAACGTGGATTGCCAATTCAGCGAGGTTACCACGGATGAAGTCGCAAGCGCCGCTCGGAGGATCACGACAGGAAAAGCCCCGGGCCCAGATGGGATTCCTTGTGCGATAATAAGGATTGCCATGGAACGGCAGCCAAGCTACTTTGCGGACGTGTTCAACGCATGCATAAGGGAAGGAGTGTTCCCCAAGCGCTGGAAGAGGCAGGAGCTCGTTCTGATCCCAAAAGGAGGTAAACCATCAGAGGACCCATCCGCCTACAGGCCAATCTGTCTGCTAGACACTGCTGGGAAAGCATTGGAGACAATCCTATGCGACCGTCTCAACATTGAGATTGACGAACGCGGAGGCCTGTCACCACTCCAATTCGGCTTCCGAAAGGCACGGTCCACTGCGAGGGCCATTCAAGTGGTAACAGACTTGGCAGAGAAAGCGGTGAGGGCAGAAGATGGCTCTGGGGGACTAGCAATATTGCCTGGTGGTCACGCTCGATATCCGGAACGCCTTCAATTCCGCCAGATGGGACAGAATTATGGATTCACTTACCGCCAAGGGAATCAACCGCTACCTGATTGGGATGATGAGAAGCTACCTCGAGGGAAGAGTGCTCCACTATAGGACCAGTGCAGGAGAGTCGACGTACCGTGTCTCCAGTGGAGTCCCACAGGGATCAGTACTGGGTCCAACATTATGGAACCTGATGTACGATGGGATCCTGAGGCTAGCCCTGCCAGAAGGAGTGAAGATCGTGGGCTTCGCGGACGACGTGGCTATCGTAGCCGTTGCAAAGCAACTGCATGAAGTCCAGGAGATGGCCAACTCAGCCATCAGGATGGCGCGAGCATGGCTCTCCCAAGAGGGTCTTTCCTTAGCGGAGCAAAAAACAGAGGCGGTACTAATCAGTTCGCGGAAAAGGGTGGCGATAGCTAGCATCATAGTTGGCAAAACAACTGTATGCTCGCGACCCTCACTTAAGTACCTTGGAGTGGTTTTGGACCATCGGCTCAGTTTTAAAGACCACATGTCCCACACAGCACGGAAAGCGGCAGTAGCATGCACGGCACTGGCAAAAATCATGCCCAACACAAGGGGACCGAAGCAGCTGAGGAGACGACTTCTGACGTCCGTTGTCCAGTCCATCACGCTGTATGCTGCAACCATATGGGCAAAGGTAACAGCGAAGAAAACGCATACAATAGCGATTCGGGCGATCTACCGAGTGTGCGCCCTCAGGATAGCATGCGGCTTCCGAACTATCTCGGGTGAGGCTGCGCATGTGATCGCCAGAATGCCACCCTTTGACCTTCTAGTCGAGTCAAGGGTAGCGGCGATGAGGACCAGGATACTGGTAATGACTACCAAGGTAGCCTCATACCACGATGGCAAGATACATGGTCGGTCTCCCAGAAGGGCAGCTGGACGCGACGGCTTATCCCGCAAATCGAACCCTGGATTGGAAGGAAGCATGGGCAGATAAACTTCTACTTGACCCAGTTTCTAAGTGGACATGGCTGCTTTAGAGCCTATCTGCATTACTTCGGTCATAGCGAGGATTCCATATGCGCGACCTGTGGTGCAGGCTATGAAGAAGATGCCAAGCACGTCATATTCGTGTGCCCCCGATTCAACAGGGAAAGATATGCGGTGGAGGCGGCGTTCGGAGAGACACCAACACCCGGACACCTTGTGACGAACATGGTGGCCTGCCAGGAAAAATGGGATGCTGTGAACGCGATGGCATGTAGCGTTATGGTGCAGCTGAGGCAAGAGGAAAGGATCCGAGGAGATGCGAGCCTCTAAGGCTATACTCCCTCCTGTTGTAATGCCTAACGGCGGGGCCAGGAGGGAGTAAGAACGGTGTTTCAACAACAGGCTACGGCCTGGTGTCACAAAGACCACTTGAAGTACTGCAGTGCCTCAACGTCTTTTTTTAAAAAAAAAAAAAACACACACACACACGCACACACACACACACACACACAGACACACACACACACACACACACACACACACACACACACACACACACACACACACACACACACACACACACACACACACACACACACACACACACACACACACACACACACACACACACACACACACACACACACACACACACACACACACACACACACACACACACACACACACACACACACACACACACACACACATACACACACACACACAGACACACACACACACACACGCAGGGTGTGAACACAAAGTGGTGGACTCCCACTTGACCCAGTTCATCACCGATCATGGTTGCTTCCGGGTTTCCTCTTCAGGTTTCGCCATGTGGACTCAGCCCTGTGCCTGTTCTGCAGCGACGCAGCCGAAACAGCGGAACATATCCTACTGCACTGCGCTAGGTTTCGAACAGAGAGGGATATACTGGAGACTCTTGCTGGAACTCAGCCCGAGAAGTCTAATGCGCAATATGCTGGCGGACAAAACCGACAAAACCGAAGCAAGGACTGGAGAGCATACGGAGGTTTTTGTTTAGTACGTAGGCGTAACTCTACTTGGTGAGTTATGAATCGTGCATGCCATCTACAGACGGTGGATGGTATCTTTTGAAGATTTTATTTTCCTGCCGTATTTGTAGTAAAAAAAAAAAACCCACACACACACACTCGTTTTCTCTCTTTCTAGTTTTCTCCCTTTCTCTCTTTTTCGTTTTCTCTCTTTTTCGTTTTCTCTCTTTCTCGTTTTCTCTCTTTCTCGTTTTCTCTCTTTTTTTGTCTTGGCAGCGCAATAAGCCTTAAAGTACTTAATTCAATCAACATTATTTTTGTTGACCAGCGACGTCGCCGCCTCTCTTTGCATTTCGATCAATTTTATTAATAATTCAATCAGTCAAAAATTATTTGAAACGCCCCAAAGGAAAACAAAAAAGTTTTGCTCGCTTTGCGGCTGCGATGATAGTGACAGCGACGGCAACTGCAACGGCAACGGCGACTGCGACGTGTTCCTTTCTTTGCTTTGATTTTGCTGTAACTGAAAACGCTCCGTGAGAGGGAATGAGAGCGCAGCGAAAGATGAAACGCCGTCAAGGCAGTAAGGCAAGCAGTCCGCCTGCTGCTGCTGCCTGGCCAAAACGTTCGAGTTGTATTTGCACAGAAGAAGCAGAGGGCGAAAGGAGGACAGAAGAAAAATTGAAGGAATCCAAAACGAAAGCAAATCAAAACGACAAACAAAACAAAACGAAATGCGACGCAGTTCTCGC